>JBBPMF010000589.1:0-22272 GCA_038090175.1 Austroboletus eburneus | reverse complement strand
CCAAGTCATTTTTCAGCAAGACAATGACCCCAAGCACACCTGCAAGAAGGTCAAGGAGTGGCTAGATCAGCAAGATTTTGAGACCATGGTATGGCCTGCACAGTCTCCTGATCTTAACCCTATAGAACATCTGTGGGGTTTCATCAAAAGAAGGCTTGCAGAGTATGAACATCCCCCTAATGGTATTCTGGAGTTATGGAAGAGGGTTAAGGTAGAGTGGAATAAGATACCAGCTGCAGAGTGTCAGAAATTGATTGAAAGCATGCCTAGAAGGGTTCAGGCAGTGCTTAAAGCAAAAGGTGGCTATACCAAGTACTGATATTGCTTAATACCCATTTCTTTTTCAAAAGTCCATAAACCCTTGCAATGACATAGCTGTTTTAGAATAAGCATATCTTTACCCCAGCTTATTTTTATCACATGACTCAGGGACCAATATTGTAGCCAAGGGTTAGTACTACATTTTCCCACACTAAAGCTAAGCTTAATTCTCACGTGTTTTTGCAGTGCGCTTTGCACACTGCATTAGGGTTAGTTATTGCAAGGGTTTATGGAGTCACTGTATATATGCACCCTAGCAGGGGCATGACAGTGTAATGCTAACTCCTGATCATTGGGGTTGTTGGGGATGCCCTTTCAGGCACTGTAAGCATGCCAATGCTTACAACTACATGCAGTCTAAAGTTTCATTGATTAGTGCTTGATCAGGTCTGCAACATAATATGAGTAAGTTTTTAGCATTGTTGAGCATTATCATTTCATCTTTGTACTATTTACATTCTTCCCCTTTCAGTACTGGAAACACTCGGAGAGACCTTGACTCATTGCTGTTCGACAAAACGTTGATCTTGTTTGAGTGACTCAGGCCGCTGGATCGGATTGCGATATGATTCCCTGACCAAATCTTTCTACTGCATCATGTATCTGAACATGGACTGAAACGTATTTGCATTATGATCAGATCAACGGTAAGTTTGGGGTACGCTGTCACCAAGTATGTCACCCTAGAGTGGAATGCAGTGCAAGCTGAGACAATATTGAGGCAGCGTTCGGCCGCCTTGATCGAGTCGCACACACGCCAATACAACCATGGTGAGCGCATCGCGCACGTCCGTCTCGCAGTCTGGTCAACTTGTGTGTCTAGTCGTCTCTTTTAGGTCTCGCCGAACAAGTCCTCTCTGTAGCTGGGCATTCCGACTCTCACCCAGGGCGTAAGTCGCTGCCGTACAACATCGTTTCAGCTTATCGATGTAGGATGATCAGAGACTGTCTCCACAACCGGCGGGGCCCAATATAATTCTCCCCACCATAGTCAGCAGCCCCAGGGTGGTTGTGAGTAGTACGCTTTGCTTTATTCCTCAGAGCCCATGACGACGATACCTCGTAGTCGATACACACACAGTGTTGTCTCACGCAGGCGACGTCTCGGAAGAACACAAAGGATTTATCGCGAATGCCGTTCAACACGTTCTCAAAAACCCCGTACGATTGAATTTCTCTGATAGGAGACTGGTTTGACCCTATCTCCTACAGCAACAACATCAGCAACAGGTAGACGAGGGTGATTTGGCCAAGTATGCCCCCATTATTCTCAGTGTACTGCAAGCAAACTTCATCCTCTGACGTTCGCTAACTCGTTACATGAATAGGCTATTTCTGCGGTCACGAAATCTGGGGGCGGTGACATCGGTTCCCTCATAAAGGGTGGTCTCGGTGAAGGTGGGGGAAACCAGCTCATGGGCCAAGTTCTGAAACAAGCAGGGAGCGTCATGACTGGGTCCAGTGGCCATGAGAAGCAAAGCATGATGAACGGTGCTGCAATGACTCTCACGAAACTTGTAGCTCAAAAACAATTGTCGGGATTCATTGGGGGGTCTAACAGTGGGGGACTCGGCATGCTGAGCAATATTGGTAAATCGGTAAGCATGCATCATCTTCGTTGGGGTCGCTGGTTTTGATATGTAGATTCCATTTAGCTGCTCCACAGCTGATCTAGACGTAATATCTGTACTTCTGTGCTATCTTCTTTGGTAGTAAAATCTAATAAAGATTCACTGACACACAAGGACTAATCCCATGATATGAATGTCAAACTTGAAGAAAGTGACGACTCAGAAGTGCAGTTGGCGGCGAGGTTATGATAACCAATTACCTTGCTTGACAAGGTTTCTCTCACCCTGATATCCATCTCACCACGGAAACACCTTCCTTTTTTGTGTTGTCGTATTTCCCTTTTTGGCCTTACATTAGTCACGTGAAAGTTCCCAGTGGTCAAGCAAGGTTTCCGAGTCGGCATTTCCGAGTTTTGAAGAACAATGGGATATTTGTTCATGTTTGTTTGTACCTTGTTGATATCCACAAGGAACCAACCTTTGCTTGCCACTACTCCCACTACTTCATGGCGTTGCTCAAAGACAACCTTTGGACTATGGTATTCAGCGACGACGTTGACTGTGGATCTAATGTCGAAGTCAACGATGCACAGTCTTGCTCAGCTCACATGACTTCTTGTTTTGCTGAACTCGAAAGATTGAACCAGGAGTTCAAAAGCGAGCTCCGTAATGACTTCGCCAACATCCTCAACGGCATGAGCTGCATCAGCATCTCTTCCCCCTCACGTCTCCCTTCCCCTTCCCCTTCCCCTCCTTCCCGTTCAGCGTCCCTCGCCCATGGCACGTCCTTCGTTACCGAGGCATATTCTTGGCTCCTGGAGAATATCGCAAACCCTTACCCATCCTCGACTGTCAAGGCATCTCTAGCACAGCGATACAACTATTCCCTCAAAGCGGTCAACTCGTGGTTCGTCAATGCACGAAGACGAATGGGCTGGACGACGTTGTGTCGCGATTTCTTTAAAAACCGTCGAGCAGATGCTCTTGATGGTGCGCATCGAGCTCTTATCGAAGAAGATCCAAATCGCCCTTTACCGCCCAACATCATCCATGCCTTCGTTGGTGTCAAAGTCGTGGTCGAGGAGCTTTATTCGTCGACCTTACCGAAGAGTTCGCTAGTTTGCGATCTTGATACTGTCATTGAGGATGTATCGAACCGAGGAAATGTGCATAAGAACAAGCGGAGGCACGAAGCTTCAAAATCACCGAGCGTGCAATCGCACAAAACGCAGTTCGCTCAAGATTGCTACCCTTCTCCTGAACACTCAGTCGAATCCTCGCCCTCCTCATCAGTACCCGCTCTTGATGAATCTCTCACAGATGAGAGCGAAAAAGATGAAAACGTTTCGCCTCCAATTCTGGCTGGTCGTAAACGTTGGTTTTCCTCGGAAGTAGTTCATACCCCGATGTCCAGCTCATCACCCCCAAGAATCGTGAAACGTCCTCGGTGCGCCTGCCTGCTCTAAATATTTTTACATTGTCTAACCTTATAACTAGCAACTGCTCCTCTTTAGCAAATGCTTCTCTGCAGCCTGCGATTAGCGCAGCAGAGCCGCTATCTATACCGATCGGCCAGTGTCATAAGACGCGCAAACGGCGGATATCGGATGTAGAGGATGTAGAGGATGTCGAGTTTGCAAAGCGCCCGCAAGGTCCAGTGGCCGAGCCACGTCCCCATCCCGGCTTGGATCCTGTAACCTCTTACTCCTTGGAGAGCGACTACTCTATCGACGAATGGTTTAACACTAATTTTGGCACTTTATTTACCGTCCCACCGCCAGTTGATTTCTCCGAACCCGATCATTCGACGCAGTGGGAGGTCGAGCTTTTCAACAACTACAGCATACCTGATTCGCAAGGGACGCTTATACCACGTGAGTTCATGCCTCTCTTCCGGGGTTTTGTATTCAACGTTCGTCATATTATCGGCCGTTCAAGACATCCAAGTACCATCACCTGCTGATTCGACTGCCCTTGACGATCTTTTACAATATCTTGAAAACGACGATTTCGTTACCCCTTCAGAGATTATGCATGCACCTGCGACAGCTCCGACCTCTGGCTCAGTGCCTCAAGACCTGCCGCTATTACCAGATTTTTCGCATCCTATTGATTGGGCTGCATTGCTCAGTGACGATCCTATTACCAATCCCATATTTTCTCAACCCTACGACAACTCTGTTCTGCCGGAGATCAATCACTCTATTTTACAGCTGCCTTAGGTTTGGACTGCAGCTCCCTCGCGAGCTGCTGAACTTTTCGAAGCGTGGTAATATCAAGCATTGTCTTGAATGGCATATATTTATCATTATGTTTATTCTCCCTGTAACGCATTTGTATTCTATTATGAACCCATCCGGCTTTCACCTCACTGGTCTCAGTACTTACTGAGCACAAGATAATCCGAATTTATAACCTTAAAATTGTTTGCATCGCGTATACAAATATACTCTAGCAACTTTTTCTTTTTTTCGTTCTCTAATCGCTATCAGGGAAAACGGTACCATCTCAACTGCTTGGTAAGGATGAAGCTGATCATGGATCAGGGTTCCTCGTGTGTGGCGAATACAGGGAACAGCGAAGCTGCAAGCCTCAGTGTGCAAAGGAGAGGTTAATTGGTGGATCCGTCGGGCAGGCCTGCACTTTGAACTCGAATTCAAGGTGTTGAGCACATACGCTAGGACATCTCGACCGTAGTATACTATATGCAACACTTAGTTTACGCGCTCGCTCATCTTCCGTTCGCAGCAGTATACGTGTCGCATCCAACTTCAGTTGTTCTACTCGTTCGTATAGCCTACTCACAGTACCTATCAGACTCACTGCCGTTTGAAGGGCCTCAGGATGAGTCACAGTTTATTTCATACGATAATCCCAGTCGTTGCGCTTATCACACTCCTGATCGCTTTATGGTGATTATATGTATTGTCTGGTCTAAAAGGACTCTTCGAAGTGCGACTTATGCCACATTATATACACAAACTTTCCAAAGCAAACGCTTAACTTAAATATTGTTTACACCTACATGGGGCGGTTATGTTACGTTGTAAATGAAAACGGAGGGAAAACGGAGGGAAACCGGACATATGTCTTGGTTCCGGCATTGCATTGTCGATGATGCCAGACTATAGTGGTGACAGGCGATGGCTATCGTGAATAAACTTTCCTGTTGAGAGCGAGTTCAGGCGTCGGGCGCCTTCGTGATTCGATTTCTCTATTCAGCCTGGTTGAGATAGTTGCTCGAGATTGACGCGAACCATTACGCACCGACTACGAAACGGGCGACGGCAAGAGCGCTACTACACCTCCCAAACGATGGAGATTGCCCAGAGACGAACGACATCGTGATTCAGAGAGGTGGAATAATTCGGGAATGTTTGAAGACGTGGTCAAGCTGGCACTGGAAAAGGAGTAACTACGGTTCTCGCAATCCGTAGAGGACAAGTTAGGAGAGGACGACGTCGAAGAGCTCTCTGATGACGTGGTACGTGGAATAACCCGAACTGAGTGTTGAACAGCAACATTGGATGCAGAAATTATCAGAGAAGGATGAGGCGCTCGGAACGGTTTAACAGTGATTGCAGCTGTCGCAGCCTGTGATGGCATACCAGAAGATCCCCTGACGCGTTCGCCCCGAACACTGAGTGAGAGAAACTTTCCCACTAAACCATCTAGGTCGATGGGACCAGAGGGGGGAGCTTTCGAACAAGCTATACGTCTCCATTTCAACTTCCCGAAAGACATCGGGCCACTTTTGCAAGGAAACGGGTCATATGCGCATGTAGGGGGATAGGAAGACGGGAAGGCGTGCAGTGGCGCAGTCGAACTAAACACGCTTCGCTACACAGAAATCAACACATTATTAATCCATGAAAGAATTGACATAACCCACCACGACGTTTATCTCTAATGAGGCTGCCTGTAAAGACAGAGAAGACTCAAAAACGGTTTTGATCACAGACTCCTTCGTGTGTTCGGGTACTTGCTCCGGGGGTCTCGTTACACCCTCAAAAATCGCCTTCTTTCTCAAGGGTCTGTCCACGTTTCTCGTGCGATTGCGGCGATTCTGAAACTGAATAGCGGTCAACGACAGAATTTCAATCAGCACTCGAAGCACAAAATTCTCACCCACACATGAATTTGCCTGTACTGCATATTTGACTCCTTGGCAAGAAAGACCTTATCCGCGTGTGTTGGAAATGGGTTCTCTTCGAAAAAGTGTTCCAATAGTGGCAGGTATTTCTGTTAGACATTTTAGAAAGTAGAACCGTATACACATGACTACTGACGTGATTGAAGGGGCGTGATTTTTTGGCAGGCATTGATTTGGAAGAGACTTTTGACGCTTGTCTCAGGAGCTGTACTATTTCTTCCTTCCATTCCTCAAGGTAGCGGAGGTACGCATCCATAAAAGTCGCCGTCTCCTCTCGTGTAAACGCGATTGATGAGGCTGATGCACCAGGAAGCATTGCCATCCTTTGCCACGCAGTGATGAGCATTGCTTCAGTGTGCTGTCTAAACTCGTTAGCCCCTTGTGCATACAGTCTACTGGCTGTTGCAGAAATTTCAGGACTGAAACCTGCCTCGAGGAGTGAAGGTAAGAGCGGATGTGGACTGGGCAAATCGATGATTCCGATCATGGTGAACGCTGGGTACCTAAGTCGAATATGAGTGGGTGACTTGCGATTTCGCTCTCCGCATTGTCTTACATAATTCTACTATATCAGGACACACCACTCGTACTTGCAAGGCTTGTTGCGCCTAGGAAGATTTTGCGATATTGGCAAGCGTAGCTTATGAGTCTCAAAGAAATCCACAGCTCTACACTTGCCGTGGAAGAAATAACTTTGAGCTTCGAACCTGAAGCCAAGACTCAAGCTATTACTACCCTCATCAGATCGATCTCTCAACACTCGTGGAGTGTTGCCTCGGGCTATCCTCCCCGTTCTCAGCCCTGACTCAAGTTCACCTTCCTCGTGTACTACGATTTCCTTCGTTCTTGAAGCATCCTATGGTTTTTGAAGAACATTGCGAGTCCATATCCGCCACCGGAGCTTAAAGCTTCACTTGCCCGGCGACACAATTCTTTTGCTGTCTCCACGATCGGCACAAGGTTCGGTGCTCATGTACGACGGCGATTGGGTTAGACAGTGTTGTGTCACAACTTCTTCCGTAGATGCCACTTATTGCGTGCTAGTGGAAGGCGATTCAAATTGCCAGTTGGATGTTGTGGCAAAAGAGTTCCATGCGAGTCACATTAAGAGCGAGAGCTTGTGGTTACCATCAAGGACCATCGATCACCGAACGAAGACAAAACATCTGCGAAACAGTGGGTACAATGAGACAAGAGGGATTGAGCCTCAGGGTCACCTGCGAAAAAATCGATTCACGCGTTGGATTCACCATCACAGGGAAACTCCACGCCCCAAATTTGCTACTCATCCTTTCTGAGTCAGGTAGTCGGCCTCTGAAACATCTGCAGTGTGTTTCTGCCCTTATTGTGTTTATATCATCTAACCTTCGTTTGGTACCGCAGCTTTCGACCTCGTCGCGCAACGTTTGTTTACATTACCGTCGACAGGCCTAAGGGATTCGTTGGAAAGTGATTCGCATCGGGAGTCGTGCTCGATACCGTCCGACGAGAGTAAATTTCACAAATGCCCACGAACGATGCTTGTCTAATTCACATGCCATTAGATGCTCACGGACTTCGATGACGGACCCCCGTCTCGATACTACCGCTTCTCCGCTTTCCAAGATGGGAAGTGATTGATCCATTGACGAATGGTTCGGTCCAGTACACTATCATCTCCCTTACCCCCCAACCGTCATGCACAACTAACTGACCTGTTAAACGTTTACGGTACGTAATTTTTGGTTTTCTCCGTGACCTAGTCTAATCACCTACCCAAAGAGCTTCCTTGGCATCTCCCGTTTCCACCGTCAAGCATTAATGATATTGATGATTTGGATCGCAGTTCTCCCGAAGTTTCTGCTATTGTAAACTCCGCACTCCTCGAGAAACGTCAACCTCGTTAAACGAGCTGCCTCCGACGCAAATGATACTGTGATATCGAAATGTCCACGAATGGCTACCCCCGCCCCCAGGTAGTATCAGACCCTCTACCTCATATCTACATGGAAAATGATTATTCCATCGATGATTGGTTGGTTCAATACCAACTTTGACGCTCTGTTTGCTATTCCACCTCCAGCTGATGCTACAGAGCCGGATTTCTCTTCTTCCTGGGAAGGGGATTACAGTATCCAAAAAAAAACCTAAAGCACACACCGCCGTGTCCGTCTGCGCCAACTGATTTATGCGATTTCGATGGCCTGTTCCAATCCATCGGTGGCGACACATCCATCACTTCTCTAGTGCCCACACCCGATGCAACTGGGTCTAAAAACACAACTGCTCTCAACTCCTTGATGCCCGACATTCCCAACATACCCGACGACTTCCGACAGACATCGATAGGTCGTCGCTTCTTAGCATATCCGCCCGTCGTCGATTCCACATTCCCTTACTCCCCCTACCTTCAGCCCTTCCCAATGCTGCAATCGCCGCAAGTTATTCCTGTTTCCAATCCTCGACCTGATTCCGAATTGAAAGAGGCAAAAACTGCAACGTCTTCACGCCTTGCAGGGGGCAGTTTGGCAGATGGAACAAGAAATGCAATTAGAAGGCGTCGTCGTGTAATGTAGTATCCTGTCCTTTTGCTTCGGAAATGTACTGACTATACGCTATTTTTTCTGGATTGTTCCATATCCACCGGCTAACTTAGCATATCATTATTCGCATATGTAACTTTTCCTTATATCTCTCATCTCATCTATGCATCACGAATTTTCCTAGATGACTATTCCGTATCCATTCAGCTGATTTACTATCATTATTCGCGCATACGTAACTCTTTTTTATTTCACTCATTTATGCATCACACGTGTACCTATGTTAACTTTTGTCTCGATTTTGACAAATGAAATTTGAGAAGTATTCGATAGACTCGTACTAGTGTCGCTCTGATACAGGTCCATCCTCTACCCTCCACCTCCCTACCTCTCGCATCGCTTCCTCGTCACCCATCTGAAGACGTGGCGCATCCAACAATGCGCCAAGCATCTGCCAAGGGTCCTTACCTCCCCCATATCGTAGAACCTCTGCCTTGTATTTTTCTCCCAAATCGCGATTCAGAGGCTCGGCCGAGAACATCTTTCGCCAGACATGCGACGCGATCGCCCGATCAAACAGATAGGAATAGTACGTCGCCCCGTATCCATACAAATGTCCAAACTGGGTCTGGAAAGACGTGCCCGGCGCGTGTGGAATGAGGCCGCGTGCATCGTGCAGGCTCGCCAGGACAGCCGTCGAATCGAACCCTGGTTCGAGAACATCGGTAGAATGATACATCTGGTCTAGCACCGACAGCAAGATAGTACCATGCGTGTCGATAAACGTGCACGGGTCTTCGTGGTGGTTGCCAGCCTGGCTGGAAATCGAGGAACCGTCTGCTTCAAAGAGAGAGAGAACCTTGGGCGAATTCAAAAAGTATTCCATGAGGATGGATGGCAACTCGACAAAGTCCGTTGCGCAGCGTGTACCGGCAACGTTGTGATACTCTGTTCGGCCGATCATGGCTAGCACAGCATGATTAGCGCCACTGGCAATGCAGATATATGGCGAAATGGCCCACAATGCATGGCGTGACCCATTTCGTGAAATAGGGTCTGCACCTCGTGCCATTCTAGATATGTCGGCCCTCGGGCGATTGTGGGGCGGGCGAATTCGCATAGTAGGACGACTAAAGGGAGCTGGTATTCTCCGCGGACGCCGCGCAGCTTGTGTCGCTTGATGGCCTCGAAACTGCGTGAAGGAGCGAGAAGCTCTTCGGTACCTTCGATAGTGAGATCACCATTTTCGTCGTCATCATCCGTCCGCCGGGAGCAACGGACCGTGTAGTGGGCTGCGCCGCATGACTTGCCGTTACGAGCGAAAAGGTCAGCGTATATCCATCCAATGATGCCAGAGTCCTCGTCTACGACTTCTAGTTTATGAACATCAGAATGCCAAACCTCCCCCGAGGCCACTTCAGCCGGCCGCAAGGATATGCCATAGAGATGTTTGAATAGGCGTGACAGACCCATGAAGACACGTCCGAGGGAAAGTGGGGGTAGCGGTACGGGAGGTTCTGGTGGTTCTGGTGGGCAATAAAAGGACCTATCCCAGGCTTCTACAACGGGAAGAATCTGAGTCCTGAGGTGTGATTGTTTCCGTAATCTGAGTGTATGCAAGGCACTACGGGCGTAAACAGCCGTGCGATCCAAGGAGGTATCCAAAAATTGTCGAACGTTTTCTAGGGGCCATGTCGGAAAAAAAACCATGTGCAGAGCATTTTCCAAAAAAACGACTCACCCGGTGTTTTTGCCATCTTGTCATTGAGAGTCATAGCAGCATAGCTATCCCATCCGACAAGTCGGGCAAGCTCAGCACGTGCATGTAACAGTCGCTCCAAGCATTCTACTTGCCGTTGGCTACTAGTATGTGAAGCCATATAGAGCTTTCGTCGTGGAGATTCGTTAGGAGCAGATGTCATGATCATATACGCCTGAGGTGAGCCGGGGTATACAAGAAGACTCTTTTTTGTAGACCATGCCTGAAGGCGGAGCCTCGTACCCATTCCCTCGTCTTTGAGACCATCGAGTTCCGAAGGCTCTATGATGGCTGGTGGACGCGGGGCAGAAGCCTGAGTGACAAATTCATGGCCGAGGGTGAGGATTTCGGAGGACAAGGAAACGAAACGCTCCCTCTGCTCAGGAGGCAGCTTGATGGCGGATTTCTCGAAGTCTCTCCAGAAAATCAAGGCTGTCTGAAGAGCCTCCTGGCTGAGAGACTGGACGACCTCTGGGTCGTGAAGAACGGTGCGCAGAATCTACAGCGACGTTGGCAACGTCCGGCGACAGAAGATAACGACTCACCTCGTAGAGACCAACGTGGGTATTGAGTACGTTCATGTACTCGCAGAGTTTTTCGTAGCTGTCGTTGGCACATCGAATCCATTCGGGGTCGGGATGTGCGTTTCGGAGAAGCTCTGCAAGGTCGATGACACCGCACAAGAGGTCGCTGAGCCTGTCGAGGTTTTTGACTACCTTGAAAAGTTCGGAACGAGATTGGTCGGCGCGTAAGATGCGCTCGGTCAAGAGCTGCGCGCGCACGAGGGTCGACTGGGCCAAGGCACTGAAGGCGGCGGGGGAGGACAGCTCCGGGTGCTGGAAGATGCCAGAGGGGGTGAGCGGGCGGGTGTGGGTGCCGTGCTGGGGACGATCGAAGAGGGAGGCGAGCTGGGCGTCGTCAGTGGAGGGCGGGATAGTCGGGAGGGTAGTGGCGCGTCGGTGGTGAGGACTACGGAATGGACGGAAAGCGCTCCTTGCCGCCCGGGCGAGCTTCATCGCGGTTGAACAGAACAAATCGACCAATTAGGAAAACCGCCACAAAGACCTTTGCAGATCACCTTAAGTTCATAGTGCTTAATCTTCAAAGTCACCTTCGTCCCCAGTACAATATATACATAAATGCCGACAATAAATGCAATGATTATGCTGCTTCAACCAAAAATGCTAGTGTGGATGGTATGAAATGTAATCTGCCTCGGCCACAAATTCAATCCTCAAATTCCAACTCAACATCAATCCCTCAACGATGGCGGTGCCTCACCCGCACATCTATCCACATCCATCCCATCATCAGCCTCCGGCACCAAATGTGGCCAGCCTCCATGACTGCTATTGTGTCCGTTCCCATTCGTAGTCGTCAAAATTTGGCTCCCGAGTATAGATGTCCGGGGAGACCCGGCGATGGGCTCGACCGCGTAGTACCAAAACTTGCTCTTCTTTTTCCCGTTTACCTGCTCCAAAGGTATTTCGTGGGGCTTCATTGTGGCTGCAGCCGCGTTTTTACCCTTTGTCTCTATTTCTTCGCCTCCCACCTCGATACCAGCAAATCCACCCGAACCAGAACTTGCCGTGCTTTCCTCTGTCCGCGATCGCTTCGGCGGACGATCCAGTGGCACGTCTTCCAAAGCTTCCAAGCGACTTGACCGTCTTTCCCCCCGCCATTTTGGCGCAGAAAATTCAGGCGAGCCACGTTTACCCCTTGTGACTCTCGTAGATCTCCGTTGTGGAGCCACTCCAGCTGTCCGTCGTCTACCCCGCGTCTCCGGACGGAGATTAAGGAAATCATTTTGATCAAAAGCGTCATCGTCATCGTTCTCGTCCTCAAACTTGTATTCGTCACTCTCCTCCTTGCGATCCGAGATTAAATCAGCAACGAGGTCGACATTAACCCGGAACGAGCGACCTACCTCGCCGCTCTCACCGTCATTGTATACGTAGTCTGGACGCCGTGTCTGTCGTCGTGTCCGAGTCTCTCTAATCTCGGCTTGAGCCATGAGTATCTGCTTTTGTTCAATTTTTCGGCGGACTCGTTGCACGCGCTACACGCCAAGTCAGCAATCGGGTCACAAGTTCCGTCCATTGTTTACCGCCGGTACAGCAAAAAGGAAATGCTACTCACCGTCATCTCAGCACTTATAACATCAATCCGACTTTCAAGCATTTCGATTAATGCCAGATGAGCTTGCTCTATCTTACTTTTCTTAGCAGTTTTGGGAGAAGCCGCCTTGAGTGATTCAATGGCTGCAAGATATTCCTCGCGTGTAGAGGAAATAGTCTGGAATGTCGCCGTAATTTTCCAAGGGTTGGTTGATACATATATCCGCGGTGAATCTAAGATAGATCGGAACAGGAGTCAGCGGAATCCATGTAAGACGGCTAATGCCGGATATCAAGGGGAACAAAAAATGCGGCTTCACACCAAATACACGCAAATAGGATGTGGGGCGAGGACGACGAAATGAAAGACACACGGACCGTCCGCAACCCAATAGCGCTTTCTTGAGTTGTCTTGTCCCAGCGGAACGAGCTGCAACTTTTCTTGACTCTTGTCGGATGCGTCTGTTAATGCATTTCCGGGGTCCCTTTTCTTGTGCTTATGCTGTGTTACGCCCCAAGCGCGATCGACTGTACTCTTTACCTCTGTCGAATGCACGAGCTGCACGTCCACGAGTAACCGCAGAATTTTGAGCTGCTCCAACCCATGTTACGCGCTCAGGGGGTATTTGGTATGATTACGAGAACAGACCCACTTTCAGGTCCCAGTCGGCGGTGAAGAAACCACCGTCCAAGCCGACAAACGGGTCCACGTTCGCTCCGCGTTCGTCATCCCAAAAAACGGTCCTTTCCGATGTCTTGAAAGTATCCGCAAGGACGTTGGAAAGAGTTGATGATATGTGATCCACACTAGCAGAGCCCCGAAACGTTCTCCGTGGTTCACATGAGTCAAAGAAGGGTGCATACCTCAAATTACGCGCCTGCGGACGCAGGTTTAGTATAAATTGTTGGAGTATCTTGGAAAGTATAGTGTCTGCCCCTGGCATTAAAAGGGCATTTTCGAAACTGCCATCGGGTGAGTTCGAGAGTTGTGGCAAGGGTGCATGATACACGTTCAAACGGATAAAGACTCACTCCATCGGGGTCTCTAACCCCTCCACCTTGGAGCGCAGATTGGTGAACCTGCAAATGAAGGCGTATACGTAGAGTGACTCCCATCTATCTGCGGGATGGCCGGCATCGGATGGTGGGCAGACGTGTGCTTTCTTCTCAGCCTGCTGTGCAGCAGACATGATGCAGTTGAGTGGTGGTGAAGGAAAAGGGTCGTCGCGGACTTATTATGAATTCTGATGCCTCCGTAACTACTTATATCAATCGAAAGGCAGCACAACAAATATTTAACAATACGCGACCCCTGGGCTCTCCAAATATCTTAAAGTTACATTCCCTGCATGGGCGAGTATAGCAAATGGAGGACCCAACCCATTGAAAGCGCCACAGCTTGGATAATAGAACAATGCATAACGATGCTTCCCAAGAAAGGCGCTCGACGCGATTTACGCGGGTTTTATCCTGGACCAACCTGTAGAAGCGCCGTGAGAGTCTGCACGGACCACGAGTTTCACAGACAGACCTTTGGAATATCGTGATGTTCGCTAAGCGACTCCAACTTGGCATTGAATTCGTTGACGCGGTCCTTGTGCGTTTTATGCGCTATCTTGCCCACCTTTTCAATAAGCTGCGACTGTGGTGAGTGAAAGCACAGAAACATGAAGTGAACCTCACTCTTCGGCGTTGCACCTCCTCAAACCGCTTCTCGGCGTCAGTCTTCCTCTCGTTTGCGCCGGTGGGCGATGGGGAAGCACGGTTGCTTCCGGAAGCCGAACCCGGAGTGGAACCGACGCCTTCGCTCAGTAAGAGCTCTTTGACTCGTTCGCGATCCCGCTCCTTTGAGCCATCCAGCTTTGATTTCGACTTTGATTTCTTCTTTCTGATAGAATGAGACGTTATCAGCGGAGGCAACGAGAAGAAAAGACATACTTTTTTACGATGCCTCCGTCCGCGACACCACCCTTGAGCTTCAACGAACCTCCGGGACGGAAGTCGTAGTCGGCCATGAGACGATGACGGAGTGAAGGGGGAGACAGCTGACGTAATGTAACCCTTGCGCGCTTGGAGTCAAACAGGGACAAACAGCGTAGGAGCGTGCAAAGAGAAACTTGCAGTACGCCAAGTGTAACTGATTTCCATGCCCCACTAGCGACCCGAATGGCCATCTTATCGACTCCTCTCCAATACGTTGCCACCGTGCCCCCCGTAACGCGCAGTTTCGTGGCCGCAACCATCGCAGCGACCGCCCTCTACCTCTGGATCTGGTGGTCCACGGGGACCGTGTACATACCATGGCTAACCCTCGTGCCTGGCTCCAGCCTCTTTTACCCGTGGACCTTTGCGACCTCTGCCTTGGTCGAGGTCAGCTTCATTGAGGTGCGTTGGTGCTCAGCTCGCTTTTTCTGTCACTCATGTTTTCCAGCTATTCGTGACATTGGCTGTCATACCAGCCTCGTTACGCTACTTCGAGCGCCTATGGGGTACTGTGGAGACCTTGAAGTTTATCGTCGTCTGCGTCACAGCGCCGAATATCATCGCGTTTGCCTTCAACTGGATCGAATTTGTCGTCACTAGAAATGCGGACCTGTTCTTGTAAGGCATCCTACCGTGACCACTTGGTTGACTGCGCTCTTAACCTCGTCAGGTACGGCATGCAGTATCACGGCCAAATGGCACTCTTTACCAGCGTATTGGTTGCATTCACGCAACTAATACCGGAACACCAAGTACAGGTCTTTGGTTTTTTCAAAGTGCGCGTCAAGGTAAGGATCTTCTTTTGGGTTCCATATACTTGTCATTCTATATCCATTTGCAGGTTTTACCAATGGCGTATCTCACCTTTTCCACCATCATGACAATCATTGGTTTCCAATGTCCGTATATCGTCATCCAGTTTGGCTGGTTTGTTTCATGGATATATCTGCGCTTCTATAAGCGCAATACGGACATTGGGAATGGCACCACTACCTATGGAGATAGGAGCGAGACATTTGCCCTCACGAGCTGGTTCCCTCCATTCGTCCAGTGAGTCCCGAAATGTATCCAAACCTATTCTGTGATGACGGATCATTTTAGTCCCGCGTTGCTGCTTCTTGGAAGTACTGTCCACAGTTTCGCAACACGATTTCATTTGATTCCAACTTCTGTGCCTCACGATGTCGAGTCTGGATACAGTCCACTTCCTGGTGGTGCCCGAGCAGAGGCTGAGCGGCGACGGTATGTGCACTGGCTGTCGAGAGAATGTTGAAGTGATTGATCTAAAATCCAGGGCACTCGCACTAAAGGCGCTCGACCAGCGGTTGGCCAATTCGGCTACCAACTCGCCCGTTCCAAATGGACCTTCAACTTCGCAGCCATCGCATGCGGCACCGGCGCCGCCTCCGGTTGACCGGAAACCCAGTCCAGTTGAGGTGGATGTCGCAGACACAGCGGACGATGAAGCCGAGGGAAGATAGGGTGTACTCTCCGAACGTGTTGCTTTATTCCATGTTCACGTATTACATAATCCAGACTCTTAGACAGACGTGTCCTCTTGAACACATTTCGTTTCATGGCAAGGCGGCCGTCATCCGCATCCGTGGCCTCTTTGGTCTCGTCCAGAGCACCACTTGAACCCATACGGTCACCAAACGCAGCACCCGTTCTCATTCCGTCTGCAAACCGTTTACCCTCCCATTCTGCCAGTCTTGCACCCGGCAAATCGCAGAGTGATGCCGCGGACACAGGGCCGGACGAGCTCTTTGCAAAATACACCATACCTGAGGTCAAGGCCAGGCAAGCCCAACTAAGGTACGGCCTGTCCTACTCATGCAGGACTTTGTTGACCGAATTCACGACCAGGGCGGATGCCGAGGCAAGGCAGGAAGATCTTCGAATCATGGTTGGGTGCGAGAGGCTTTTTTAACGTACCCCTTCTCTTGACGATACCTGGAAAGCGTAGGGAACGATACCGTGATTTACTTCAAGCTTCTTCCTCAATCATATCCATTGCAACTTCTGCGCAGCGCGTTCAAGAAGCATTAGAGGAAGCTACATCTGCGATTCGTTCTCAAAGATTACCTGTCGCTCAGAATCACATCTCACAAAGTGGCAAGGGCGGTGGGTTGGCGCGATCTTCTTGGCTTGCGGGTCTTATCCACCCTTTGACATCTAGATTCACACTTGCAGATGTTACAAGTGCTCTCCGCGCATATCAAACTACTTTTGGATGCACCAGAGCATTTATGGCGGTTGATTGAGCGCGAAAGGTACTTTCAAGCGGCTTGGTTGTTTCTTCTAGCGCGCGTCGTCCATCGAGCTTTAATCCGTGATGATGCCCATGATGATGAAAGTTGGGTTCAACATGGTATCGATGTGCTGGTCAGTCACGAGCACGAGCTGGTAAATATATCTTGACGAGCTCTCTATAGGAACAGTTCCCGTTGATTCAACGACAATGGGAGGCCGTGTCTCACATTCGCGCTCAGATCATACACAAGGCGACGTTATCACTGAGGTTATATGACAAAACATACGAAGTTCGTCCATCTTTTCCCTCTTTTCTCTATAATATAACGACATCTGTCTCAGGAAACATGCGCTACGCTTCTAACGCTTCATATTTTGGACTCTAGACCGCTTTCGGAAACTTTGACAATTTACCTCTCCCAACGGACGCGAACACTGAATGTTTTACTCGTCAAGGCCCTGGATATTCCCGAAAAACTCACCAATGGCTTTTCGATGAATGGCGGTCCACCCGAAGTTCATAAAATATCTGGAAGAGAAAAACAACTTTCTGCGAAGAACACCGCGAAAGCTGCCAAAAATTTGGCTAGAACGACTTTAGAGGCAATTTTACGGACAATTTACACCGCTCGCGCAGTCTTTGGGACGTCTGCTTCGGCGCGCTCTCTCGCCGTGAGCGTGTTAGACAGCATACAGTCCGATTCTTTATCTTCCTCGCCAACCAACCTTCCTGCAGAACTAACCTTGAATACTCAAGCGGTTTTAAACTCACTTCCCTCGTCTACTTATGTTTCTCTCCTGCCCGCGAATATCCAAGCATACCGACCTTTCGTTGACCTATCATCTGTTTCGTCTTCACTCCCGCAGGAAATGCTGCATGACAAACTGCACGCTTGGTTTGTTCAATCCACAGCAAATCTCCATGGTTCATTCGATACATGGCTCGCATCACTCGACGTAGTAAGTGCCGTGTGGAAGGTTAGATCATCCCTTCGGAAGTGGGTGGTACACTCAGGTCTCGAGGCATCTGAGATAGTCAGCCTGACTGAATTACTGGACAAAGTATTCGGCTCTCGGATCGCGGGCATTTGGAAGACGGTACTGGTGCGTGCAGAGGAAGAGTTTCTGCGAAAACTGGGGTCATTGGGACTTGACGAGGAGGGTACGGAAATTATTCTGAATTTGCAGATCAATCCTCACATTTCCCAGACATGTTTTCGCCCCTTTGTAGCCTGTACCGTTCTCCTTCGGTTATTGTACCTCAACACGGACCTTCGCCCATTGATCCTAATTTTCATACATATAAGGAGTCATTGGCTCAACGACTCGAGGGAAGGGCGCCGCGGTTGCACGAAACCCTTTCTACTCTGGAGGATGCTGCAGCTTTATTGCAGAGAGACTTGTCCAGGATGTGCACGGAAGGTGAAGATAGCCAGTACGTTGCGATGGCTATGATTTTATCGCAGGTCTGATATCTACTCTGTCACAGGAAGTTGGTTGTCGGTCTTAGCGGAGCCTGCCATCCAGAGGCACAAGCACTGTGTACCAGGATTGGGTCTGCGCTGCGAGTGTCTTCCGAAGAGCTTATGGCTGGTCCAGGTAAGTCAAACGCTTTCGGCATGCCACGGATCTAATTCTCTCAAGACTCCAGTGCAGGGATGAGCAAACTCGTTTTCCACGCTCACCTAGCAAAGGAGCTGTCTCTTTCTCCCTTCCTGCGCAATATCGGATGTGATCAATCTATTGCAAACGGTAGGTTGCTGATTAATGTATGCTGTTAAGTATTGACACCATACGTTCAAGTATTCCGGGATGAAATGAACGCGCTGTTTGAGCGAATCATGTCAAGTTGGGAGGAGCGTGTCGTCGCCAAGTTGGTGTCTTACTACGTCTCGAACGCAGTGATATGGCCTGCACGTCCTGGTAGGTCACGTGTTCGGTGTTGGATCCCCTTGTGTGTTAATTCCCATCATGGATTCGCGTGTACAGACCCATCTCCGCCGATGATGGAGTGTCTATATTCGCTCTCTTCTTCTATACATAACCTTGGCATGAGTCATCACGGGATGTACCTGATGACCGTTCCTAAAAGGATTATCTCTAAATTTTCAGCTGCGTTAGCCCGGAATGTCGATGGTGGAGGGTCTCTGGACACGCTCCATGTCCTGTATGACCTTTCATTTCTCCGCCACATTGCCTATAAGTGGAAGAATGTAGAAATAACAGCGCTGGAGCAAACAATCGCCCGATTACGCTTAATAGTACGTCTGTTTCATCGTGGTCTGCGTGTGATAATCTGTTGATGTTGATATGTGTCGCTCTAGTTGGCTGACTCACGTGAATGCGACCCGGACCGAAGAGTACTGGAATGCCTCGCGAGGACGCAAATGCTTATTTCGGGCCTCCTGCCCCCCATATCGGACGCGGCCGAAGTTGAACTCAAGGAGCCTGGCAACAAAATGGCAGGGATATTGTCATATAGTGTGCCTGTGGTGGATTCTCATTTTGTTCCCGCTGTCGAGCTCGCACCGCCATCGTCGAGGTTTCCCCTTTTGCTTATTGACGCTCGATGATCGATGAGGAGAGCAAATTTGGTGCATGTTCCTTGGTCGTGTCTTGTGTTTACCTTGCCTTGCACTATCCCTCATTTATCTAAACCTGAAACATTAAATGCACCTTCTTGCAGTCGAATATTCCTATTCCCGTCTGTTTATTTCCGGTCAATCTGGCCGCTACAGAGTTGGATCTGGAGAATCCGTGTGGCGTTCCGGTGAGTCTTAGGCGAGACGATAGGTTATATATCCTATCACGGTGATCCTCGTACACGAATCTGAGTGCGCCTACGTCTTTGTGTAGGCTCATTCGGGTCTTATTCTGTGCTCCCCATGACACTTGACACACACCATACTGCACCACAGGTTCGCCCGTGCTAGTACCCCTCCCTCCTCAGCCCCACTATCTTGAGCCCCCTGCAGATATACCTCTGATACTACGACCTGTCACTCGCTTTTCGCCACCCATAAACTAGAATGCCAGGTACCCTCGAGCCATCCCAGTGTGGGCTGATGGTCTTACACAGTTCGAAATAGATGATTGTCCAGTGTACCCGCCTGATCTCCACCGTTTGACCTCCGTGTATCTTGCCCTGCTCATTAGTGGGGGCCAAGTTGGTCTTCCAATCGTTATTTTGACTGCTTCAGTGTGCAGAAAGGTGACTTGGCATCCGACGATTATCAACTTTTGCCTCACCTGGATTGTCTATTCAATCATCTATTGCCTATAGTAAGTGACAAGACCACCGTGGACGCAACACGACTCATCGTCAGGACAGCTTATACACTGGGGGTGGTACAGACGACCGGCACTGGAAAATGTGTGTCGTGCAAGCTAGTATGATCCATGGAGCGGCCCCGATGTATGTTGCTTTTCTTCGGCAACCCGTGACAATCTCGTCAGCTCGGCCAACGTTTTCAGGGCAGTGATTTCTGGGCTAGCCATCGTTCTGCACGTGAGGGTCCAGACATACACGCTTGCAAAATAGAGCACTAATGAATCGACTTGCAGACATGGACGACATTGCAGTACTTGCAGTGTATCGCCCTTAGTCGCATTGTTCGGGTGCTGTATCTGACTTTGGTATTTGTTCCTGAAAGAGTTTGGTCCCATTCTGATGCCTCATGGCAGCTGCTCGGCACGCCTTATCTCGTTTTTTTCACATTTTCGGTGGGCGCTGGGATGGTGGGTGCCATAGCTTGTATTGTTCGCAGCAGACTGATTAAACTTAAATTTTGACCTAAGTTTGTTATGTCACAACCGCAATCGGTGTGTTCAAACGGGCTATATTGCATCATCCAACTCGGACGCCCGTCAGTCACAACAGACCCACACGCACCATGTGGTTGCATGCTGACCGGTATTACGTGTAGGGCTGTCGTCGTTCCATCCTTTTGCGCCGCAGTGATGGTCATAATCCTCGCTTTGGAAGGTTTGTTCCTGTGATAATACCCGCCGGTTCTTTTTATGAAATCTGCTAGCTGTCATAACACTCCAATACTACCGTCAATGGAAGATTATCAAGACGTCTTTTCCGCTCGCCACTCGCACTCCATCGTGGTCATGTAGCTTTCGGCTGGGACTGTTTTGCCTTTATTCGTGCGTCACTCTCACGTAAGTCCGCCGGACAAGCTCGACTCGGAGGAGTTGCCCCTTCTTACGAAAAGAATCTAGCTCTGCGATACTTTTCTTGAGCGATATGCAGACGAAGTTGACATACATGCTCCCGGCCGCTCGTGAGCTCCGTTCATTATCACCTCATTCCCCCTCTCACTCCGATTCCGTCTAGTTCCTCTTGGCGCGCTCATCGTCTTCGGCTTGCGAGAGGCACGTTATCTTGGTTCTGATTCGCATGCCGTTCACGTTCTGAGCACGTCACCGCAGGGCGTGATATCTTCGTGTACGAACATGCTGTTCGGGCCAAAACACTCCAGCTCTTCACTTGAGTTGGAGGTCCCAAGTGCTAGAGCTGCCTCCAATTCCGATCAAACGCTGACATCCGATGATTTCCTAGAAGAGACACCAAGAGAACCTGGCATGACAGTATGAACGAGCCCATCGATACCCCATTTCTTCAGTATACTCGCAAAGTTAGGCACGCATTACATTATTTTTTTTTCCTCACAGCACGCAGGGGATGCTGAACCGCGCACAAGTGCAAAGTTGGCAATAACGGTCATTATTGATGTAGGGAGGGTGTGGATTACAAGGGAGCGGAAGCTCTGGACAAAGAGCACGACGCAAGGCGCATGAACGATTATCTCTATGCACCACCGCTATAGCCATCGTTAATATCACGCTTGACTTGATTTTCGGAGGAGTTTACTTACACAAGGATATTGTTTCTGAGGACTACTTCAGACCGGGAATAGGCACGAGCGAGAGTGGTACTTACATTGGGATGTGGATGAGTTTGACAAAGTAGCCGATGAACCCCATGACCGCGAAACCAATTGCGACCGCTCTGCAAATCTGGATGAACTCTAACGAACAGTAATTAGCTCAGAAGGAGAGGCGACACCAAGTATATACCTTTTTGCGAAGGCTTTGTACAACGTGTTAAGAACTAGTATACGCGAGTGAGCGGCCATTTCACGCAGATTCCGAGAAGCACGACAAACCTGGTTTCCATCCTTGACGAACTGTTGGGGGACTTCCATGAACTCCTTGAGTTTTTCAGACATAATGAGGATGATGTTTCGTGTGCAAGAAATGCCAACGTGTCCGCGGCGCTAGCAAGGCGTCATCTTCCCACGAATTCATTCTTTCCTCGTCGAGCGAAGGTAACTGTCTCTGTTCAGTTAGTGGTGTGCTTTAACCGCTAAAGACGACCAGGAGACTGCAGGACGTGTAGACGACCTTTGGAGGGCACATGAATGTTTCTTAGTCGCACTTCTTCTCAATTGGAATGGATCGCAATCACCGTTAACCGCTCGGTCGCTCGTCGCACTACCAAGCAATGGACCGTGATCGCGCCAGATATCAGAAGATGGCTCACGACAGCACATACAAGGTCGACAGGCCATTCCGCTACCTCCCC
>JBBPMF010000588.1:0-22296 GCA_038090175.1 Austroboletus eburneus | reverse complement strand
TGTAAGAGACCAGCCCGCCGCACGCTTAGCCGTTACACCAAAAGGCAGAATACTGAATGGCTAGCATTCAGTACTGCGGACGGTATATGTACTAGTTATGGGACCTAGGTAAGCCAGCGTGCTTACAGTATGTCAGTTTACCACGACAGTATTGGTGGTGTTACCAGCAAATTGAGGACATGGAATCATATCTACCCATCATGGTACTAGGTACGTCACTACGAAGTGTTTAACCGTTGAAACTAACTAGGCCAGCCCTAACCATAATTCAAGGCAGAGAAAGGCATGTTTTTACGATGTGCACAGATGCAAAAGTTGACGTGAGCAGAAGGAATATATATATATGGCGATAAACGAAACAAAGAGAATCGTTGGACAGTGGAGGTTCAGTACAGTAACTGTTCTCTTCTTGTGAATCAACCGTATTACAGGAAGGGCAATCGATATGTGAGAAAAACTGAGACATTCGTACTTGCCAGTCCACGACTCGGATGTAAACCTTCAATCCCAGCCTACTATTTTCTAGTGGTTTCGTAGTTGTACAAAATAACGCTGAGCAATGGGTAGACAGTTATCATAGCCTTGACGTCACTGAGAAGAATCTACTTATAAGTAGGATGGCAAGTCGGTCAGGTACCATATCGAAGACGAATGAGTTCACAAACCGTATTGTTTTTGTCTATCGTTGAATTGAATTTCTGCAGCGAATTACTAATGTCGATGTACAACTTGCCCCGAGCCGAGTGTCAGAGTTCTGTATCAAAGAGACAGATTGACAGACTCACGAAACCACGTAAATAGGAGAAAAAGACGATTTGTTCACAGATACTGTCCAGATCCGCCTTTAGTGATTCTAGAAGAGGCACTATTCTTCTGAGGCCTTGTAAAGTTGACACTTTCATCTGCATCTCCCGTTCGTCCCTCTCGAGTCGTTTCTGGAGGTCTAAAAACGTAGTATATAAAGTAGTGTTTAGCACCGCCAAGGTTTTCTGGGAGAGGGATACGGTATGCTTACTTTTTATTTCCTGTAGTTTGTCGCGGACATCTTTACCCAACACGTGAGATCCGCTCGAGACCTGTGTATGTTCAAGTTCAACATAAATGAAGCTTAGCGTGATTCGAACACTGCTTACAGCTGCTCCAATCCAAAGCACCGGGCACAGTAACCCCAACGCGAGGAATCCAGCTGGTTCTGTGTAGCCAGTCGTTTGGCCGGTAATAATAATCATCTTAATCGCGATCGTTCTCAGATCGGAAAATAATACGAGCATGGTATGTAACACGTACCTCGTGCGTCGTCCTGACATCAGGGCATTAGTGGAATGATCTTTCGGGATAATTGACATCGGTACTGTGGCCTTACCTCTTCAACGCTTCCTTTGAATTTTTTATGTCCAAAAGCAGGTATGCTACCTCCTCGTCCATTCCTCTGATTTGGGCTTTCCTCGTGCACCTTTCAATGACGTCTTTAAAAGAAGAGACATTTTCAAGGACAGCAAAGAAAGCTTTGGAAACGGCCATGTATGAAGACGGTTCGTTCATTAGTAACTGGTGGACGGAACGATCAGATATTGTCTCCGTAGCTAGATGAACCTGAACAACAGACCTTCAAATACTCCACCATTTCGATCTTCTTGTCTTCCCTGGGTACGTTGGGATCTTCCAGATTGGGTGCGAAGCTACGAATGAAATCTGCCAGATGGAATACTTGAAATCATAGTGTAATGTGACATAGACCATGTACAAACCATTTATCACCGTCCTGATATGCCCCGCGTGTGTACGCGAGTCCCAAAAGGACTGCGTATACGTCTAGACCAATCGTCAATAGTATTACATGCCGATGCAACGAATTTACCTGATGGTATCGAGCCCACGCGGTAAGGAGAGCATCAATGTCGTCACTTTGGATGTGGCGGCTCGTCTCGAATGTTTTCAATGCTTGTGTGATAGCATTGAAGCCGTCATCAGCAGCAGAGATCCGATTTTTGAGCTCTCGAACTGAGCTCTCTATGGCACCAAGAGCTTCGGGTGACCTCAGGTACTGTTGAACAATAGCATCGTTTGCAGGGCTGAGTTTCTCCGGTTTCAATGTCTACGATTCGATAAGGAGTACGCATGTTCAGTTGTAAATATATGCTATGCACCTCACAAACCTTAGTCATTTGCTTTGACGCCGTTTGATCGACAGCGATGAATTTCGGTGGCGCGACCACAGGTTGCGGCACTGGAGAGCTGTCATTCTTCTCCTGGTCAAGAGCTGGTACCTCTATAGCGGTATCCCCACCGCTGATACTTCCGACTGTCTTGGAAAGCGATGATGAGACAAGACCTTCTGATAATTGAGAGCCTGCTACGGTTCTAAAAGAACCGCCTTGAACTTTAGGCGACTGTCCAACGTCTACACCGGTCTTATTGGATACGTCCTCTGGTAGCTTACGAGAAGATGATATTAAACTTGTTCGCAGTTCTGGTGACAAGAGGCTGATGCGAATAGGATCTGGAAATGATGTTCAAGTAGTGAGTAGGATAAACTTGAAGCATGTAAGACGTACAACCTTTGGCTACGTTCACGGATTTATTTGAGCTATCGGTGTTCTGTGAGTTATGTTGGATAGCTGGTTCCAAACCTCCGCCAGTGAAATAATTGACTGAATAGCTGTTATAAGATAACTGCCGGTCTATCTTTCAACCGCTTTCTTACCAAGGTCCGCGACTGGTTGAAAGACATCTAATGTGCCAATGACACATTCAATAGTCACAAAAAGACGAGAATGCTTACTAAATATTAGGCTCGTATTGTAAGAGCCAACGTCACCGCCACGTCCGCCCGAGGATCCACTACCCGTCTCTGAGGTAAATAAATTCAAAATTCGAGAAAAGTATAAGTATACGGAGTAACTGACGGGCTGTTGCTTGAGTGAAATCCATTGCGCAAGACATCCTTTAGTAGCACTTTCCGCTGCAGTGAGGACTTGGGTACGTGAAGGGGATAGGGTGAAATCAGCCTAAACTATACTTAATATACTGTCGAACTGCAACCCTGATCCCGTGCCCAGCCCCAAGGTCCAAGATGCGAGCACCGCGGAGCGCGGACGAGCCCTTCTTGAAAGGAAAGAACTCGGACCGTCATCGTGACCCGAAAGTACGTCACGCGAAGGTGATTGGGTCAGCGTCACCGAATGAGAACACGCTCCGGGAAAACGCCAGGGATGTCACGGCATGATAATCACGGCACCAGTCAGGCCGGCCGGCATAAGCAAAACAGCTGAAATGAAACAGCCGTTAAGTTGGAAGTCATTAGCAGACCCCAGCGGACAATAAATGGGATCAAAAAAAAAAGAAAGCTTACGCGTCTTAAGCGCTGGACGGAAAATGTTGTGAACTTACCTGCAAACCATCTGAAATGAAACATGTCCTATGAACGTCTGAGAACGAGACTTATGCAATCAATGCTCCAACTGCAGGCTACCATCATAGAACATCCGGGGGTTTTAGAAGAGCCTTACGACTAAAGTGGCGTGTCACCAGACCGCAGGATTGCAGGCGCTCCGCGTCTATTGCGGAGATCTCCGCGGTAAAAAAAAGGGGAAGTGAAAATGACTTTGATCACCTTATTCATGATGCCAAGTAGCGGTTGGCGTTGTTGCAACGAGTCGGCCCACAATCAATATTAGGCCCCTAGATCTAGAACTTCCAAGGGTAAATCTGACCAATGCGATATATTCATCTGTGGTGGACAACATTCGTCGGAAAGGATACACGAATTTACATGACAGTTTCATATTCTTCTAATGCTTTGTTTAGTAGCGTGTAAGTAGCAGACGCCGTCTTTACGCGTGCTTTGAAAAGCTATATGTCCTCGAATGAATGAAAACATGCAAAGCCCATGGTAGAATACATGCTCACCATTTTGGTGGCGCTGTTCGTAGACATGTCCAAAGCCTTCTCGATGGCGGTCGCATCCGCTCGAATCTACGACAAATATTGAGAGGGGAGAAACCTGCAGACTAGGTGCTCACAAAGGTCCACATGTGCGCAAAAACGTTCAGCTTGTCCTGCACGAGACATAAGTCCGTTAGCGCAGGTTCAAGAATGATCTGGATCTGCTTGAAGCTATCAAGCGACTTGAGTTTATCGTCAAGTTGACGGTTCTTCCGCTGAATCTCGTCTTCCTGGTCTATGTGTATTTATCTCAATATTCAAATCAAATGGCTGTCACTTAAACCGCACTTACTTCCCCTCTGGCGCCACCGGTCCAGCACCATTTTTCCCTCTTTCACAGCCTGTATCCCCGCAAACTGAATACAGCAATATGTCAAGTTCGATGAGATATAGGAAGAAATATTACGCACGGCAGCTCCTATCCAAAGCATGGGACACAAGATGCCGATGGCAACAGCCCCCGCGGCGAGAGCCCCAAGGCCAAGGGAGGAAGCAGCATTCATGAATGCCTTGATGAACAAGGTTCAGTTCGTGCGAGTAACACTCTTCCGGAGGGCATACATACCTTGCGAGTCAATCTGGTGCACTCCCGTCTTTGTCATTCTCGGAGTACAAGTCAGGTATATGACGCACCTTTGAATCCCTTCTTTTGTTTTCTTGATATCCGCGGCTAATTTGAGGGCATCGTTGCGAATTTTTTCGCCTTGTTTCAACCAATTCATGATGTCTTCTTGGAAGGCAGCGACATCCTCGTGAAGATCTATAAAACCTTGAGCCAGATCCTTCGATTTTTCCATCTCGGCCTTAAGCAACTAAGGAAATGATCAGACATCGAAAGTGAACTGGAACGCGATCGTAATGCAGACCGACTGGAAATCTTTGATCTTCTGTTTCTTGGCCGGAAGACCAACACCGTCATCGTCGACCATGGGAAGTACGTCCTTGATGAAATCTAGGCGAGTCACGCGCAGGCAAGAACTGATCGTACTGGACACCGAAAAGTGACAATTCACTTACTGGTCGCGTTTACGCGAGCACATCCTGCTACCGAGCGGGAATCACGTATCAAACCGCTGTAAGTCTACGCACAGTGGTCAAGGTCCAGGTGACGAACAGGTATAACAAGACTAACCTTATGGTACTGAGCCCAAAGCTGTGAGAATCGTGCAAGTTCATCGATTTGATCAGAAGAATGGGCTATCTTTTGAGCGTCGGAGAGCCCTTGGGTCACTTTTTGAAACGATTGGTCGACGGCTTCGGTAGCATTCTTCAGTTCCTTGATGGACTCTTGCAGTGACGACTGTGATTTCACAGAGCTGAGAATTTCCTGAATCTTTCCATGACTCTTTTTTTCTTCGGCGGAATCCAGAGCTGGGACAGTAGGCGTCGCGCTTCCCTCACCCCAGAATGGGACGAGGGTGGCCATTTCTCCCAGGTCCCAAGACAATCCCTTCAAGCTTTCGAGGCGAGGTTGAAGGTTACGCATTTTCTCGAGTGAAACATTGCGCAGGTTCTCTAGCTCTGGAGCGAGCTTGCGCACGTTTTCTAGGGCCGGAGCATTCTTGAGCTTGTCCACTCCTGGGGTCAATGAGCGAAACTTGGCAACTGCTTTCTTCATATTTAGACGGGGTTCTCGATGTCAGCGGAAGAAAGTGAAATAAATGAGTGCGGTGTAGAGCGCTCGATCCATCTCGGGTTCGACCTGGACCAATACTTATATATGGATGCAGCCACTGGATTTCGAATGTGTAAACCCCACTGCATACTCACAGGGCGGCACACACGTCCCCTACAACAGGATCAATAGCCTTCGTAATTACCACCCCCGGGGCAGTTTGATGCAAAAATGCGTCAGGAAGCGAAAGAGTTATACAGCCAATAAAAGCATTAAAATCAAAAATAGCTGAAATGTCAAAATCGAGGAAAGTTACGTCAGCTTTGCACGGCGCCAACGGTTTGCCGAGATGATCCAGTTCACTTACCAAATTTATCCAGGTCCATATCGGTCAAAGATCATTGTATTAGTTCAACTACCTCCGATTCGCATCATCACGAGGCAGTTTTGACGCCGCATTATACTATACCCCAGATCTTTATGTCTGATTCTTGGCAGGAGTATTCATGGAGTTGTACTCCACCGCGCTCGGGCCAGATTCATGCCGAATTGTCAATACCGGTCAGACGCCTTGCGTGCTGCTAGGCACTGAAGAAAAAAAATGTGACCTGTCCCTATTTATGCCCACCTCAAACTAAAGAAGTCACCAACGACTTCACGAACTTTCCCTTCCACCTTTCCCTCCTGCACAGGTATACCTATGTCTACCGGCGAATTACCTCCCGTCGACGATGTCATCGCAAGTTTCCTCAAACAAGCCCAGGGTGGTGCGGACACCTCACCACCCACGTACGACGGTCCACAGGAAGCCCTGCCCAAGTACGAACCCAGACCGGATCAAAAATTGGCTGTCGCGCCGGACCAGAAGGTTATGGACATCGTCGCAAATGCAGTGTCATCTCCTGCAGGCAAGAGTGCTCTCCGGAAAGCCATTGACGAACTTGGAGATTCGGCGTTTTCCATTGAAGTTTGTTTCACTAACGTCGCCCGTGGGCTCGCCAATTCCCTCGCAGTGGCGTCCACGCAAGACCAGCAACAGAGCATTCTGCAATTCCAAGGAGAATGGGATCACTATCGCAAGGTATTTTAATACACTATGTTAACATTATATTTTCACAATGGCGAATCGCAGACCTATATAGATCTTCTATGGTCATCTCGCGTCGTCGCTGGTCACGCTCGCACTACTGCCAAAGGTTGGAGGGTTTCCGTTAAAGCCTTTATTCAAATTGACACTGCCACAGATTTTGCAAAGGACTTTGTTGGCATCCTCAAGGACGACAACATTAGCATCCAGGACAAGAAAGAAGAAATTCAAGGCTATCGTGAGGTCAGTCCATCTCCAACCGGTGAGTTACCCCGAGGATTGCTTAGATCTTTTCCTTGCATAGCAACTCGCAGAGGACATCAAAAACTCCCAAAACCTATCGCAAGGGTTCCTCGACTTGCAGACTAGTGTCACAGACTTTCAAGAGAGAGTGACAGTATGGCTGCAAAAGCGCCAGCAAATTCAGCAGCAGATCGACCAGCTACTTAGTGATATCAGGGCAACTCAGGAAGCGATCAAAAAGTCTGGTTTTATTTGTGATTTCGTCGTGTTCGAGTTTCTAACCAACGTATTTTTATAGGCTCACCACCCAAGTGAGTGTGTCACTACAGTACACGTACCCTTTCAAATGACCGTTTGCTGCTTTCAGATGTTTATCGGTGCTGCATCATCACTCGCGCTCGGGGGTGTCGCAG
Organism: Austroboletus eburneus; assembly: GCA_038090175.1. Lineage (NCBI taxonomy): Eukaryota > Fungi > Basidiomycota > Agaricomycetes > Boletales > Boletaceae > Austroboletus > Austroboletus eburneus. The sequence continues at coordinate 14,993 of JBBPMF010000588.1, read as the reverse complement.
CAGGTGCCCTTGCCATTGGTATTCTCTGTCCGCTATTGTGGATCGGAGCCGCTGTGCGTCATCAATCTTCTGGACCTCTTAATCCTGGGACTAACTTACCAGAAAATAGGGTGCAGCCTTCTTCTCCCTGAAGAAAGGAAAGGACGTCGTGCAACAGATGCAAGTCAGGAAGGGTGAAAATCTGCTTATTTCGCCAGCCGAATTCTGTTGGTGATATCATTTCTTACGCAGCTCAACTGGCGTCTCTTGAGGAAAAAAAGGATGAGCTGGAGAGACTTCAAGTTGCACTTACAGGAATGGGAAAGGTCCACACTATCCTTGATCCGTTGCAGTCGGACATGGTATTGATTCGCGAGAAATTGGGAGTATTTTCGCAAATCTGGTCTTTTGTTAGTTGTTCCGCCCAAATACAGGTCGTGACGGGCTAATCACTCCGGGACCAGATTCGTGCCGATCTCGTCGAAATCGAGAAAAGCATGCAGATGGCGACCACAGCCAAGACGAAATATGTGAGTGAAGCAAAGGTCTCCTTAGATGGACTATCTCTAAGCAATGAAACAGCTGTTCAAGCAGCGGCTTGAAACCATCGAGCAGATCTACTCGGCACTCTGCGATGCGCTCTACCAATACGAGACTCGGGTCCACACGCAGCCTGGTTTCGCTGTCTACAAATAAGCCTGTTTGGATTGTTGAGATTTGCCATGCTCTTTGACATATGATGCCTGTACGATAGTTTTGTAGTTGGGGCGTACGATGCTGTAATATGTACAGCCAACCTTTGTTCCGTTCATTCCCACGTCCTTGCCAGCGTCTCTGAGAAAATTTTCAATATACGACCTTAATCCAGTCCGGCGCCAACGACCAAGGTGTGACACAACTATATGTACTCTTGAGGGCCCGTATCGAACAACGAATGTACTTTTCGTGTCGCAGCGGCGCGAATGTTATGTTACTGGCAATACAGACATGCAGAAATGAGAACCGACAAGCTACGTAAACAATGGCGGACAGCGAGAAGTCAACAGAATTAGAGTAAATAATCTTCGACCTCAAACATCCTTAAATAGCCTTCGCATAGGCGTCCAAAGCTTGATCGACGGGCAAAAGCTTGTCGCGGACCGCACGGAGCTCAGTACCCTGCAGAAAACCGCGTTACACTCATTTACCACTTGAAAGACAGAGGTACGACAATACTGACACGACTGACGGGAGTGCCAGTATCAATCATACCCAATAACACGGAGCATTCATGTGTAAGCTAATTTAGGTTGTCAACGACTTGTGGGGTACAACTTAATGTGGACGTACAATGTTGAAGATGTCGCAGAGGCTCGACAATTGACTGGAGAGGGATACGACATCGTTTTTCAAAACACTTGTTTCTTCTTGTGCCTCCGAAGACAGGTTTACTGTCATGCGAACCTCGTCTAGAGCTGCCTGGCGTGCAGTCAATGTTGCTTCAAGCTCTTCTCTTTCAGAATCTATGAACTTGCATAGGTAACGTGCACAACAATAACAAACAACAAAACACTGACTTTTAGATCGATCTTCCACCGTCAACATGCTCCACAATCGCAGTAGCTCCGCAAAACCAGCGTTGATTGTTTTTGACTGTATTCCAATGAGATTATTCAACCGTGAAGTACGATGAGAACATACGACGGCTTCTATTGCCTTCCGCGGTGACAATGATATAGAGCTCTTGACCAACACTATAGAGAGGCCGAATAATGCGCACGCGGCAGCATACACCAGAGACGAAACTGCAGAGATGGCCATGAACCTTTCAAGCAGGGTAAACACATCTGTGCGAGGTGTCCCGGGGGCTAACAAACTTACATCATCCCAAATAATCCTTTTTCCTTCAGAAAACGGTTTGACAGTTTTAGATCCAAAGTATCGATATGTACTTACCGAGAGCTGTCTGCAGATAGTCCTGAAAAGTGTCCCCAGTCGAGATGCAGAAATGATGCCCTCTCTTGACTGACTGCGGGAGGGTGGACCATCATGATTCAGATGAAAATAAAGATGGAAATGAATTTCCAACCGACCAATGTTTATCGGCGGATAGCTTAGACAGCTTGTCTACAACACCATCAATATCGGCCTCCAATGTGGCCTCCGTGTGACGCAAAACGCCTTGATGCTGCCTGAGAGTAACACAAAAGCCGTCGAGAGTGCGACAAAGATCCTCAAAGTCCTGAAACAACTGAGAACTATTGGTACCAGTACTCTTCCAGTTCTATGCCAGAGAGATAAGCGGCATGAGTATTCCAACAACTCGGTTGTTCGAGAGGCGCAGGAAAAGACTGACCTCCATGACACCTTCTAACTCAATTCTCTTATCAGAATCTGGCACTGTACCGTCCAAGATCATATGGAAAATGTCGCCACAGAAGTCTGGAGGGACGTTATGAGTTAGGATTCGACGGCGAATAAACACGCACCAGAGGCAGCGACGTGAGCTTCGCCAGCAATCTGTCTTGATTTCCATATGAGTTCGATATATTGCTGGGACCTCGATCAACACAAGTTCAACGTAAGTAGAGGTCAATACAATACCTTGTGATATCGCGAAAACTTGTCCTCCGGATCCAGCGGAGCCTTGGAAAGTATTCGGCGTATGCTTGAGAAGCGAGAATTGACTTGAGCGACCTGGTTAGTGAGTGCTTTAATCTCGTTCACAACTTCGTCGAGGTTTCCAGGACCTGGAGGAGTGCTTGTAAAGTTCATGTATACCAAACGGCTCTGGCAACTCAGGTTACTGGTCTGTTACTCGGTTGGTCAGTCTCGGCTACAGACCACTGTGTGTTGGAAGGTGGTACAGAGGGACACGCGGACGACACCAACCAGCGCTAGTAGCGTCCCAGGACCTCGGCCACCGCCGCCTCGTGTCTGCCTGCGCATTACGGATCACTGCGCTAAGTATCGTGAGCGTCGTGACATTTCATTTCACAAGCAGTTTGTTGGCTGGGGCGTTGCTTCGTCACATGTCGCAGGGACCCAAGTGGAGAAGGCCAAGTGGCGTGATCTGATGGCCGAGCGCCCGAGCATGTAATAACCCTCAGATCTGCACTTTTACCCGAGTCCAGAGGTTCCACTGGAACCTCCGTTTGGAATGGTACACTCTTGGCCCCCAGGCCCCCCAATCAAAGTGCACGAAAAGTATACGAAAAGAATGTTACGCGGTTACGTTATAAGCCAATTGTGCAGATGCTGTGTGCCTACGTCTGATTTTCAGGGTGATGATACGTAGTACGTAGCACACATTTTACATACCAGCGTCAAGATAATCGATCATGAAGCCATACGTAGAACTGAGCCAGGTCACTCTCCTGCTTTGGAACACCCTCACTTGGCGCTTGCTGTCAGTACGAAATTTAATTAATGTTCTAGAGCTGCCGCATATTCTACACATTGTGTAGATCGAGCGCCTGAAATTGCCAATTCGGTACTAAGTTTGCATGCGTCGCATCTAGATTCTAAACCCTGGAACCAGTTCAATCGACACTCTTCCACTCCTGAGTCTTTGATAGCGTCTTCGAGAGCTGCTCCACGGGCCAGTGTTTGAAGTGCCACGGGCGGAAAGACCCTGCCACACACCAAGACTAGGTTGGGCCATGAACATGGCGGTGGCATTCCCACGGTCATCACTTCACGCTTGATATTACATACCTCAGCGGCATCAGCGCTTCAGCATCCATGCGGTTGCATTTGTTGGCTGACTAATCGTAGGCGGAATTGACTGCCAGCCGCCATGTTCAAGGCTATGGCGCAGCCACCCATAGATTTGTGGCTTTACACGGGCATGCTCGTGGCACTTTAAACACTGCCACGGGCACCAAGTTGAGAGCGTCACACCCCAAAGGAAGTTACTCTGGTTTTCTGGTATCTCCACGCTCCATCTTCACGATGGACTGTCACGGCAACATTATCCTGTCCTGATTCAATTATCGTAACTGGATTCATTCTAGCCACCAACCTTTTTGATGTCCGTACCGTTGGAGACGGGCCTCATGCCCAATTCAATAGTGGCCAGTTAGACGCACGTAGGGGACGCGGCGTGCCATCATGTGTCATGGCTGAACACCGGAATTCATTGACGGTAAAAGGAGTAATTCGTTTTCCTCTTCAGCTCATAGTTGGTATTTCCAGCGAGGGCACTGGGAGGGCAGAGGCACTGGGGGTTGGCAACATCTGTAAGTACCAGACACGGTGTGCCACATTGCAACAGAGCGTCCAGACACCGACATGACTGAATGGAATCCACTCCTTAAACTCTGCACCGCTGTCACAAACACGTTCAACAGCTGCTCGGAGTGCCCGCGCGGCCTCCCTAGCATCCTGTTCCTTGCCATTCTGAAAGAGCGCCTCGTACACATCCTTGGCCACAAGCGGCGCGATCCTGTCGCTGATAGGCCACATCGTTGCAACACGCCCCCATACCCAGCGAACAAGACACCAGCGACGATATGAATGGCTTCTTGTCATTGAGATATTTGTGACCCATCGCCGTCTTGCATGCGAAGAGAAAAGCGAGTCCGCCACGTAGACGTGACAGAGGAATCATCATTGTGACAATGAGTCTTGATATCACCAGAGGCACTCGACGCTGACGATGAGGAAAGGTAGAAAAAGACCAAAAGAAGTAGTGGCACAACAAGAAAGAAACCAATCCCCACAAGGAATTCACCCCAACCTGGCATCATGCAACACCACGATAAATACGGCTACCACTACGTACAAAGCATGCAATGTCTACTATGGGACCAGGCCTCGGAGGACGATAAATGACGATTTAAAATAAAGAGCGGGAGATTAACCGAGAGCAGGAGCCTCGAGAGCGAGAGGTGGAATTGCCTCCCAGGGTGGAACCGCTCAAACATTCTCTTCACCCAGACGTCGTCGAATTCGTGAACACAGGAAACATTTTGGACACGAGCAGTGCTTTTCGTCCTGTCTTCCGAACGGCTTTGGAAAGAAGCTCCGCAGCTGCTGTCCTTGAAGCAAATGCCTGGAGCTCATTCATCTTGGCGACAGTAGACTTTTGCCAAACGATCAAGCCAGAGTCTACGCAAGGAATCATCGATCAATATCTCCGACTTGTTTAATGGATTCTCTCGCGTAAAAAGGACCGTGACCCACTACTCGTTCTGCTTAGTCCATTCGAAGTAAATTGCCTTGTTGCCAAACATCAGGGTGAGCGAGCATGTTCATCTTCACGTGTACGCGCCCCGTACGTCCCAGCGCATGAAACCATCAGACGATCTCACTCTGTATACCATCCCACCCGTTTCCTCCGACTGGTCTCCACCCTGGACCCTGATCGACCAGCTGAACATGCTCGCCGTACAGCTTTATCTCAGAGACTACGATTCGTACCTTCGTCTGTGCCACTTTCTTGGGGTACCCGCGAAGGAGATACCCTACGATACAGGGGTGCGGTGGAACATGTTCAACATTCCAGGTGGTATCGAAGAGAACGGAATCAGGTTCTCGAATTCGCCACTGGCCTCCGTCATGGTGCTGCTTTTCATCCGGAGGAGAGGGCGACCGTTTGCACGAACGGACATGGGACAAATCCTGCCAGGGCATTTGCTGTCAGCGAAAAGACTTTAGAGGATCAAGTCACAGCGTCGCCACACGCGACGGTTTGACACCACCAGACGCAACGGAAGAAACCTTGAATTCATCTGTGGGAGTTCGAGGCCCCTAAATCGTCAGCGTTGCTTCGGCCACAGAAGCGACGGATGGAAATGGACGAAATACCCGACGGTACTAATGCAGAGATCCCGAAGAAGCGAGCGCATTGATGAATAACTTATCTGGCGAGTATTTTCTGAAGTTGAATGTTGAAAGAGAACAGATAGTTTACTTTCTCTGGTCGCTAGACCTCGATGATGATTCACTAATTGAGTCCCCATACCATTCGGGATGCCGGGATCATCGACTTCTGTTCATGACGATCCTATGCCAATGCTTGATACAGTATGCCATATCTTTGTTGTTTTACTTCCGAATAATGTACCACCAACCTCTTCGCACATTACCTTAAATCTCTCTGCGCCTGTCCCGGAAAAATCCATGTCTGCACATGTACCATTCTGTTTCAAATGGCAGAATAGGCTAACAGCGAGCGCAGCGTACTTGAGAGCTTGAACCAAATGATATCAATTTTATTAAATTTCTGGACTATCCTACTGACACGATGTGTAAATTCAAATGCCACCAATCTGACGATCGCGCCCCTCGGGCAGTCGTTGCAGCTGATTCTTGCTCCGCGTCCTTGGCCGACGCTTGGCGTACCACTCCCAAGCGAGACGGACGATCTCACCATCAGCGTCGTACGGCGTCGGAATCTCGCTGTACCCAGGGCGTGCAGTGGGATGGCGTACGTAAATTGCAGAGCACGTTTGGAACGAAACCTCAGCGTACGCGGGCAGGAAAATGAACGGAGAAGCATATGGGGGGAGGTGGAATGGTGTGAGACCGTCGGGTGTTTTGGAGGAAGCTGCGACTGCCGGTTTGGCGGGGGTCTTGTCCGTGCTCTCGTCGCTTTCTTCATTCTCTGGTTCCCTGGGTAGTTTGGGCTCCTGTAAGAACCTGATTTCAGCGGGGTCCACAGAGACCATGTCGCCCGGAGCTAAACGAGTGTTGGCATCTGCATGCTACTCGGAAAAATGAAGCACGTCAATGGGCGCAAAAACGCCTTTAGATGGGCTGCATACCTTCTTGCCATTGAGTAAAACGTGACCGTGAATCACCATCCTCCGCGCTTCATACACACTGGATGCAAAGCAACACCTGAAGATGAACACGTCTATCCGTCGCTCGACTTCGGCCACCATCAAGCTTCCGACCGGAGCAAGCCCCTTCTCGTTCTCCTCCTTTTTCCTGCGTTCCACGCGCTCGAGTTGCTCCGTCCGGCCAGCAAAGTCGTCCAAAAATTGACTGGTACGGTCCTGCGTCTGTAGCCGGGGACGCACGTCCGGGAGGGTAGCGGGGAGGTACCATCGCTTGAACGTCTTCTCGGGGATGAAGTCGCCGTGGTAGGCCCGTATGAGAGCCTTGGCCGTCCAGCGTTGCTGGAAAAGTGTCCGATTGGTTCGACTGAAGGCGACGTGTTTTTGTGTGACGAAGGCGCGAGCCCAAACGCTGTAAAGGTTGTCCAGCGTCCAGCTCTGGAACACGAGTCAGCACTTTCACTTTACACAATGCAAGTAAGCGTAGAGCATACCATGCGAGGTAGACACCTCTGGATGCTGAAGACATTCTTGTCTCTCATGGCAGACCGTTCTCACCGTTGTTGAGTGGAGCAAATGTGTGCGTCAGACTCGCAGGTGGCGTGTTTTTACCCACGGTCCCGTGCTCCCGTCATTTCTAATTCTAGTCATCATGGTGACTTTGATATACGCCATGTACCTCGGTTGGCATCTTGGTCGACGATACTCCTACTCACGCCCATCGGCGTGGGACTCGCTGCCATTATTGTCATCTTTGGCCCATGGAGCGGGATCTCTGGCCCGTTTCTCGTCCTTCTCAGGGTAGTCACACGACGCCTTGGCCAAAGCAACCGATACGTTCTCTCTGGCATCTACGTGTGTGGTCCAAGCGGCGACACGTCGAGCACGCTCTCATTTTCAAACGCGCTCCCGTTCTTCCCCGTTTTGAAAAACACGCGTTAGACACGCGACGGGCGGCAAACGAATGGAGAGTACTTATGATCATGTTCGCAAGGGGAAGCGTCGTATACTTTTTTCTCTTCGCATTTTTTTTTCTTCTTCTCTTCTGTTGACGAGGACTGACACCGTCTAGGAATTTGCTCGCGACGAACTTGTTGATGACTATCGTCTGGGGTAACCGTATTCCAGGCAACGTACGTACATCATCCCCTTTGACGCACCTTTTTTTGACACGTTAAGCTGACCTTTTTTCCGAAATCACCTCGTACACAGAACGAGTTGACCTGCCTCGTCATCAGCTTTCGGTAAAATTTTGAAGAGGATGATAATTAAAGTGGTGTTCAAGGCACGTACGCTTACGATTGCGATGGAAGAGATGAAACTACAGACGGTGAGTCGGGCGCGGCTGCAGGAACGTGTAAAAATGAAATCGTGAAGAGGACAACACTCCACGGGCGGACGACTACCTCATGAACTGTAATTTCTTCACCAGAACCGATCCTTTTTTTTCTGGTCAATTTCATTTGCAAAAACACCGCCAAATGCGGCGCCAACCGGCCTGGATCCCGCATCCGCGTCAGTCTCAACGCCACCACGTTCACAACATCCGTTTTGCCCCCATCCACCTCTGCCGCTTCCGCAAACGTACACACAACAACCATCCTTCAACATAGGGGATTTCACTTGGTTAACTAGCCCTCTCTGATTCGTCAAAAGTAAAGTAAGTATCATAGCATGCAATAGCTACTCAGAACTGACAAAATGTCACCAGTAAGCCATTTCCACAATTCCACAAGCTCACTCGTGTTTACCTCAAAAAGCGGAGCTTTCACTGGAACAATACATACCAAAAGTGATTGACCACGTCACGTCACGGGCCAGTCCCGCCCTTGTACTTTGCCACCAACTTCCTTCTCACAAATGGAACTCGCTGATATGGGGCACACTTGACCGGGAACAGAATGGCGGCCAAGGGGACAACTGGAACATTCCCAATGACAGATAGGTATGCTGGCGTTCTTTGAAAAAATTTAGCATACTACCATGACGGGCCTTTTGGCATCGGTATTCACAGTCCTACCAATCACAAGTTATCTCAAAAGATAGTCTAAATTCAGCCAATCAAGTATACATTCGGACTCGGCAGAAGTCGTATCATACTCAACAGGATGCCAAATCCATATACAGCCGATTGTTGATGCATTCCGACAGATGCGTACTCGCCCAGGGTATAAAAGGTCCCCTCACGCGCCCATGGTTGCCTAGTATCCCCCCTCATTGTTTACCATGTCCAAATTCACAACATCGAACTTTTCAACGCGATCGCGTCTTACAAGGGCGAGAATACTATTGCTGGTGGACAACAACGTCGCGTACATCGTTTTTTCCTCCTAGTCGCCGCCACACTCGTTCTTGACGGGACTTGATGTCACAGACCCAAATCGTTGTTTGTTGTCGAGGGCGTCAATACGAAGCTGGGCGGTCGCCAATGTTGACCTTGGCTTCGTTGGATCCTATAGGTCGAGGTTACCATCTAGTCCCCCCCCCTGGTGTCGCTCCGAAGGCGGGGCCACCTGAGCTGCTGACAAGCAAGGCGATTGCGACTACACCAACGAAGGCCTGGATTAGTCCTTCCCTAAGCATCAATGTCCCTTCAAAGGAGGGGACGCGTGTCCCGGTGCAAAGCAAGGTCCTCCTGTCGACCGCGACTACGACGTTAGTCCCTGTCAAATCCCGACCAGTTTTTTTGCTGATTGTTACCCCTATGGCGGGTTTACCCCGACCTACTACAAGAAAGTTGGTTGAAACGACGGTGACTACCAAGGTAGCCCCAACAAAGCAGCGAGCAACTTTTTTTACCTGCTGTAGTGGCCCCAATGCCGGAGACACTCCGTCGCTCGCTCACTTGAAGTCATGGGCACGTCTATAGCGAAGCAAGGCAGCTACAACGCAGTCAACCTGGTCTAGCCCTCCCAACAGTGGATTGCGGTGGTTGGCTCCTCGCTGGCAGACGACCCGAACCAGTGGTTCGTTTCCAACTGTCGTGTCGAAGGTGCGAGTGCCTGGATCGACAACAAAGGCGAGTACCACCACCGAGGCAGCTTTCGTCAAGCCTCGAACAAGCTGCTTACTTGCAATTCCAAAGCTGAGCAGCCCGCTTGCCCACCCAGCACAAGTCGCGCCGAGATAATCTATTGGAGCTATCGCGACCAAGCAGCCAATGCCCTTGCCAAGTACTCTTCCATGTTCAGAGCCCCACCCGCTGCTCGAGCCTATATAAGTGTTCGCCCCAGGAGAGACAATTAAGGCGAACGTGAGGACGCAGATGATCTCCAACTCGTTCGAGCCAATACAAAGTACTCTCGCTGGGACATATGACTAGGGCGAGTGCGGCGACCCAGACGACGTCCACCGACTTTTCCATGGGCGTCGTACCTCGGTCGAAGTCTCTGCAGCGTCGGTGCCGAATCCAGTACAAGTACTAGCGCAGTCAAGGGAGCGTTCAAGCAGGGTTCGACGATCGTGGTGGACAAAGGCATACTGAATTCCGGCAGGAGCGCGCCGTCGAGCATCGACTTAAAGCGCACCTCTACTGACATAACTTGAAGGGTCCATGCAAAGGGAGACGATCTAGGCGGAAGCGATGACTCTGGCGACGATGACGATACGGACGCAACAAGTTGGTTCTTTATCCAGCGTCGCTTCAATTTCTACCTCGAACATTTTTCCTGTGTCGGAGTCGTTCTACAGTGCACCTATTATGTCTGAAGACCTCGGAAGAGATGTTGGATGTGACTTCGTTGACCGCGGCGAACGCCACGGCTGTACGGATGTCCAAGATTAGTTCATTGGCAAGCGTCATTTCTCAATCAGATGTCCAAGGGGTGGACACGTTCACTTCGACTACGATGTTGGCGGCGACAAAGCAGAGTCTCCGAACTAGTTTTTTTTGTCAAGCATTGTCCTCGTCGTCCCAAAGCCTGAGCAGCACTTCAGGCGAACGTCAGCATCATCTAAGGTCTGGATGGACAAGACGAAGAACCGAAGGCCCAGACGTTGGTCGACACGCTGCCTAGAGTTTCGAAGATGCTGACTAGATCTCACGTCTTTCAAATACCCATACACTGGTCCCTGCAGGACGACCGAGCGAAGGCCGATCGCGTGTCATATGTACCTCCGGATCTCGCACTTACTTCCTCTGTTGATAGTCGAAGAGGAAATTTCGACGGTTGCACCTCGCTTCGCCTGACAACCCGTGTCGAAGCTGGTAGATGACTAAGGAGTCCGTCGGTTGCTCCTTGCTTGCATCATCTAGGAACAATCGGATTGTCTCCCCGTATTCCGTCAACTCTGGATTCCGGGACTTTGGTGTCTCTTCACTCTTGCGGCACTGGACGATTGTTTCAGTGCTCGATCCTAAACGTGGGACAACTCACGATGATACCATCCACCATGTCCCAGCAGTTCCCTGAGAATAAATTTTGGAGAAACGCCTGAGTGTTCGCCTCAGCTTTCTGACACCGAGTCCTCCTCGTTTTTGTCATCCACTTCGCTATTGAAGTACTCTGGGTCAAAGACAAGATCCTTTGATTTGGGTGACTTTCTTGCCGGAACAACTACCGTCGGTAGGGCTGCGGAACTGCTCAAGATCAGGCCGACGAATGAGTCTGGTGCTGAAGTATCGGATGCTTTTGGCCTTGCAACCAGTGTGGGTCCCTCGAAGAGCGGCACTACATTGACCGACCCTCTCGAGCCATGGAAAAGTGGTTGTTTTCAGCCTCTGTCCATCATTGTGACGTGGGTCGGCATCAATGCATACTCCAATGACTGCGCCGCATGAAGCGGACAACAAGGTGTGACAGATTCGAAATTTGTTTGTTCTTCGCCATGAGCCAAAGGCGTCGAATATTTCAATGACGCACCGAGACGGGGAAATGCTGTTCCCCGCGCAGGTCACTGTAGGAACGAGGGTGGGGATGAGGGAGATTCCCGATCAATAAGAAACCAGCAGTGACCTCGATGGGTATGCTCCCACCCTGGACCGGCGCACCTGACCACTTTCGAGTTGTAGGTCTAGGCTGACTTTGCCGATCCCATGCGGTGCCACACGAGGATCCAACTCGTGTGGTCCCTACTCTCACCAAATGACTCGGCCGACGTCCACTGATGCTTTTTCTTTTCGTTTTGTCCTTTTTCTCTTCCTTGACTTCCCCGGATATCCAGGCTTTTCGAGCTCTTTCGGAACTCGACCAACACCGATGATACAACCATCCTGAGCCCTGTTCACATCTGACCTAGAAACGAGTTTGGCCACATGCCACGCACAAGTCCTTAAACGACTCCTACTCGAGGCCCTCTATGAAGCACTGCTGAAGAACATTCACTCTGCCCCTGCCAGTTTGCCCCAAGTTAATTCGCGTGTCTCTCGTTGCCAGCCTACCGTGTACTCCATCTGGTATGTTCTATCTTGCCTCGAAGTTCACACTCAAATTTTCGGTTTCAGCCCGCACTTGTATTCGCATTTACATTTAGATCATTGAACGTTAATATTGAACGCCCGGGCCGGTGGTCAACTGAGCTAGTTGCTCACCATGTTGGATACTTGCGTCCCTTCTCCCTGGAATATTATCCCTCAACGACCGATGTTATGTTCCCTGATGACATCCCTCAATTCTTCGAGCAACCGAGTGGACCAACGCTCGCAAGATTGATCTTCTTTGGTGACTATGGAGCATTCTTCCCTGAGCCTGGTTTTGACGATGTGGTTTTCCATCTTTTGCAGCCGTGGTTTTACTTCACTATGCGGCGAAGATTTCAGTGTGGACGATACGTGATCAACGGTTGGAGAACCGGGACGCGAGTTCACGTGCTCGATGGCGATAGTCGGCACAGATTGCGAGATCTACATATAATTTGTCAGAAAATGAACGAGGTCGATGCTTGCTTGCTTTGTAGGCTACGGTCGGAAGTAGTGGTTAGACTCAGGTTTCACTATCATGGGCAGTTCGGACGATTCCTTTGGTGCTCCAAGGACACGGAAAGTCGACATTACCCTTTCTTTTCCTGTTGATTTGTTTTTGATTTTTAGTCTGTGTTCCACAGGAGCACCGTTTCCCCTTTTTTTCGTTTTGTAGCAGTATTGAGACCCAGTGTGAACCAAAGACATGACTATAACATTGATAGCTAAACCATTGCATGGTGAGCAACTGAATCTTGACTCTGAGGTTCCTCCGGCTCACCCAAATCACCTTGGCGTTTTCTCTGTTGCTAATGAAAGTATGAACATGGAGTATTAGGCGGCAAGCCGGAAGCAGATTTACCAGCTAAATCCCACCATTATTACTGTCATCACCTGGCAACCTCACCATCACCACCAGCCGTTCCGTCATCACCACCAGCAGCTCCATCATCACCACCAGCAGCTCCGTCATCACCACCAGCAGCTCCATCATCACCACCTGCAGCCCCGTCATCACCACCAGCCTCCCCACCATCACCATCACCCGCTCCGTCATCACCACTAGCCGTTCCGTCGTCACCACCAGCCTCCCCACCATCACTCGAACCTTCCGGATCATCTTGGCGTTTGCTCTGCTGCCAACGAAAGTATGAACACGGAGTAATAGGCAGTAACAAGCTGGGAGCAAATTTACCGGACCAGTCATGACTTTCTCGACGGGAGTCAGCACGACGCTACTGGTGTCAGCTTGCTCCGCCGCATTGCAGGTAACACGTAAATCCTGTAGGTCAACCGGCCCTCCTGGATCACAAAGTTGTAACTCGACGTTGTATAACTTCGGATAGGGAAGTCATCGCACCATTCGTTTTGAAATCGCCACTCTGAGAAAGGTCTCCAAATTGACCGCAGAACTCAGGCAACGTTTGAGCTTGGTCGCGTTTGAGAGACGCCGGATGGGCCAGCGTACTGGAAATCAGTAACAAAGGACTGGCGAGGATGAACAGTCTCATGTCTGCAAGGGTGGTAGAGAATTGATAACAAGAGGGGTTGAGAGTTGAGCGAGGTCAAACTGAAGAGAAACTTTGGCCTTCCCCACTTCTTATACAGGCTGGCAAAGGGACCATATTCTTGCGCCAATGTTAGGACAGGGTCTTCAAAACCTTTCGGCATGCACTTGGTTCTACTAGTAGCTCGGGAAGAGTGGCATGGCGCGATTGCACTACAGTGTAGATATGGTATAATCTTCAGGGCCACAACCCTGCCTGTTCGACCATGACGTTCCTCCCATGCGCATGAGTGGAAGAAAATTTACCGCAAAAAACAGTGCACACCGTGATGCGGTAGAAACAAGCTTCTCCAAGTAATATGATCAAAATACTTAGAGAGTCACTCATTACGCCGAATTCTCGAGGGTACTTCAAGTTTTGGCTATGTATAGTCTAGGCCTGAAAGTATCGTCTCTTTCCCGCTACCATAATTGGCAATCACAACTTATCCTAACTTGACCTGCAAAACAGCTGAAGTTTCACAGCCGTTCAGTTGGAACATATCGGCAAGCATCTGTAGGACACTTTGTTGCGCTTAGCCGCTAGCCGATGGTTGGGACTGCTCCCAACCAAAGTCAATTCTCGGATGAACCCAGAACGCATTTTGGAATGTTCTTTGTCCGTTCTGTTTTTGAATTAGTGCAGAACATGCCCCATTTGGACACGATTTTTCTTTCGCGAGAGGGATCTACCAATCAAAAGGCTCTCCTGCGGAATGTAATGCACATAAACTGACAACTTTCAGCTGTTGACTCGTTTCATTTTAGGCAGTTTTCCAGATGGCAAGTTGTTAGCTTACGTGTCTTACTACGTGCTGGACGGAAAATCTTGCCATTGGTCGATTTACTGTGCGATGGAGCTGGTGAGGCTGAAACGATAACCGAGTTTGTAGCCTGGTAGTGTAGCTTGCGACCCAAATTAAGCCAGAATTTATCGTATCCATGATACGCCACTGCAGGGTCCTTTGAACCGAGTAGGGGAGGTCAATACAATGGCCAAACCTTAGTTATGCAATACCTACTTTAGTATGACGCAACACCTGCACATTTATTTTTTCACACTTAACTTATTGTCCCTGCCGTAACTTATATATTCAAACCGCTCTTACTTATAAATTTTTTCACACTTAACTTATCGTTCCCGTCGTAACTTATATATTCAAACCGCTCCTACTTATTTATTATATAGTGATGTGCATGGTCTGGCCCGGCTCAGGCTCAAGCCCCGGGTTGGTGCATGCATGATACAGCTGAGGTCACACCCAATGTATTTAGTACTACTACATTACATGAAAAATAAAGAAAT
>JBBPMF010000587.1:0-22304 GCA_038090175.1 Austroboletus eburneus | reverse complement strand
GTGACCTTCCAGGCCCATCAGATCATGGTTCTCCTGGACCACCTGGCCTGCCTGGCCCCAGTAGGAATCCTAGCAATGACCCAGATGATAGCAGTGACAACAATGATCCTGCCAATGTTCTGGCCAATCTGGCCAATGCTATTCATGGGATCTCCCAGTCCAACAACCATTGCTCTGAAGACTCTGGTAGTCAGTGCACCAAGGTTCATGAACCTGACCAGTTTGATGATACAGAGCCATGGAAACTTCAGACTTTCCTGGTCCAATGTGAACTCAACTTTTAGGATGATTCAGGGCCTTCTGAACTGATTGCATCAAAGTCTCATATGCACAGTCATATCTGAAAGACGTGGCCCTCAACTGGTTCGAATCTGACCTCCTCAACATCAGAGATCTTGACATCTATCTGGTATGGATGGATAGCTATAGGGACTTCGTACTTGAGTTGAAGGAAAATTTTGGCCCACACAACCCAGTTGGAGATGCAAAACACCAATTAGACAATCTGATGATGAAGAACACCCAACGTATTAACAAATACATGTTGGAATTCAACCGGCTCACTTCTCAAGTCCAGGACTATGGTAGCAGTACTCTTCAGCACTACTTCTATAATGGTCTTCCAGACCAGATAAAGGACAAAGTCTTCCACGTTGGCAAGCCTGACACCCTTACCGACCTCCAATGTCTGACGCAGTCTATTGACACGTGTTATTGGAAGTGCAAGTCCAAAGTCAGTTACCAACAGAAGCCTTCTGGCCCCCAGAAAACATCCCCCAATAACAAGCCTTCATCCAACAACAAGTCTGGTGGTAATAAACCCAACAATCATAAGGGCAAGTCTGCCACTACATCCCCTACCTCTGACTCCTCCCACACTCCTCTGCCAAAACCCGACCTCTTGTCGAAGCTTGGTAAGGACAGTAAGCTGACCACTGCCAAATGAAAATGATGCTTCGACAACAACCTCTGCATGTTCTGTGGCCAAAGTGGTCATGTCACAAAGGATTGCTTCAAGTCCACTTCTTGGACATTCAAAGTGCATGCTGCTAAACCAACTCCAGAAGCTAAACTGGAGGCCTCCACCAAGGCACAAAAATAGAGTGCAATCTCCAAAGCTCTGCACAGCTGAATGATTGCATTAACACCATATGTGCACCCAAGAATATCTGTCTCAATGCGTTTGCTCTTTCTGACCCCTAATCACTTATGCCTTCCATTTCTTTAGTCTCTCATGATATCTCTCCTTTCCCAGCACTTGTAGACTCTGGATCCTCTGATTGTTTTATAGATATGTCTTTTGTGAATAAACATAACCTGTCCACCTATATGGTTCAACCTCTTCTCCTCTGTCTATTCGATGGCACCTCAAACTCAACAATTACTCAGGCTCTTGACCTCTCCATTCTTTTTCCCTCCAGTGATATCACTCTGACAACATTCTATGTCACTCCACGAGATGGCTCCTGTTCCTTAGTTCTAGGATACAACTGGCTTACCTGCTTCAATCCATTGATTGACTGGATTACAAGCAGTATTTCTTTCCGTTCTACTCAGCAGTCCAGTCTGGCACCCCCAAGCTCACCCTTAACACCTAAGATTTCACCACCTCCAGTTGTCCCTCCCATCTCCGCAGAATACACTGAGATTCTCTGATGGCAAGGCACTGTCAATCACGCTCATCAATACTCCAGCATTTGTGTTGGCTTGTTGCCTACAGGATTCTGTTCAATTTAGCCTGCAGCTTTGTCCTTGGGAAAGTGATCTCTGAGCCTCAGCAACCCAACCTCCTGAAAAAATCAATCTCTCTGGAGTTTCTCCAGACTATCACGACTTCTTCGATGTATTCAGTAAGTGGCGAGCTGACACACTTGTCTCTCACTAAGAACATGATTTGAAGATTGATTTGGAAGAAGGTACCTCACCTCCCCTCAGTACCACCTACTCCCTCTCCCAGTCCGAGTTAGAGTCCCTCCATGCCTTTTTTAATGAACACCTCTCCATCGGTTTTATACGACCCTCTTTCTCCACTCATGCAGCTCTGGTCCTCTTCATCTGCAAGAAGGATGGTTCCCTCTGTCTTTGCATTTACTTCAGAGGCCTGAACAAGATTATGAAGAAAGACTGCTATTCACTCCCCTGCATTTCTGACCTTCTCAATGCCCCAAGCTGCACTAAAATCTACTCCAAGATTGACCTCTGGCATGCATACCACCTGGTCTGCATTATTAAAGGTGATAAATGGAAAACAGCCTTTCATACCTGGTATGGCTCATATGAATGGTTAGTTATGCTGTTTGGTCTTATAAATGCCCTGGCAGCATTCCAATGGTTTGTTAATATCATCTTTGCTGATCTGCTTGATGTCTGTGTAATTGTCTATCTCAATGATATCCTCATTTTCTCCAAAGACATGTCCTCTCACAAAGAGCATGTCAAGGAAGTTTTACACCATCTCTGGAAGCATGGCCTCTACACAAAACCTAAGAAATGTGAGTTTCATACAGACTTCACTGAGTATCTTGGTTACCAGTTGTCCCCATCTGGACTTATGATGGCTTTGGACAAGATTCAGTTGATTCTTGACTGGCCTGAGCCTCAAAAAGTCAAGGATGTTCAATCATTCTTGGGCTTTGCCAACTTCTATAGGTGTTTCATTCACAACTACTCTGATATTGTCATTCCCCTTACTTGCCTTACTCACAAAGGAGTTCTCTGGCAATTCACCGATACCTGTTGCTCCACCTTCAATGCCCTGAAAACTGCCTTTACCTCTGCTCCTATCCTTACTCACTGGACTCCGGATGCTCCTATCATTGTTGAGACTGATGCCTCTGACTACACTATCACTGGCATTCTCTCCATCAAATGTCCAAACAACAAGGTACAGCTGGTGGCCTACTACTCTCACACAATAATGTCCCCAGAGTTGAATTACAATACCCATGATAAGGAGCTTTTGGTGATTCATGAAGCATTCTGATCCTGGCATCATTACCTTGAAGGTTCTGGTACCCCTGTTGATGTGGTCACTGACCACAAGAATCTCAAGTATTTTGCCACAACTAAACTCCTCACCTGATGGCAAGCATGTTGATCCGAATATCTGTTGCAGTTTAACATGGTGGTCTGGTTCCACCCTGGCTGCCTTGGCAAGAAGCCCAATGCCCTCACTAGATACTGGAATGTCTATCCCAAAGAGGGAGATAAGGCCTATGCTCATGTAAACCTGCACAACTTCCAACCAGTATTTACCCAAGGGCATCTCACTGCATCTCTACGAGCTACCCACCTTGCTTACCCAGTCCTTCAGGCTAGCACCCTTTTCAACCTTGAAAAGCTCCACAGCAACATCCTCACCAGTCTCTCTTTGAACCTGCTAGCTACTATCCATCTCTCCCCTTCCAATCACAATCATTCACCCAGCTCTACCTCTTTCCACTGGACCATAGATGCTGATGGCTTCCTCAGTCTCAATGGTCATATATATATCCCTGACATCGATGACCTCTGGCTTCACATTCTCCAGTTTAAGCACAATCATCCCATTTCCAGTCATTTTGGGCAAAATCACATCTTGAATCTAATTTGTCACAAATACATCTGGCCAGGCATCCAGACATTTGTCAAGGAGTATGTCACTATGTCGCTTCTTGTACAGCCTGCACCTGTGCAAAGGTTCCTTGTCACAAGCCCTATGGTCTTCTCAAACAGCTCCCAATCCCCAAGAAACCATGAATTTCATCGAGCAACTCCCAGCCTCTTCTGGATATACAGCCATTCTAGTCATAGTCAACCATCTATCCAAACAATGCATCTTTATTCCAACTGATGACAAGATAACATAACCAGAGTTGGCCAAGCTCTTTCTCCTCCATGTTTTCTCCAAGCATGGAGTACCCTCCCATATCACCTCCAATCAAGACTCTGAATTTGTCTCCCACTTCTTCTGATCTCTAGGCAAAGCACTTGACATCAAGCTCCACTTCACTTCTGGATATCATCCAGAAGGTGATGAACAGACTAAGTGAATGAATCAGACATTGGAACAATACCTTTGGATCTATTGCAACTACCAACAAGACAACTGGTCTGAACTCCTGCCCCTTGTGGAGTTCATCTATAACAATGCTCTGAATGCTTCCACTGGTGTTACTTCCTTCTTTGTCAACAAGGGTTATCATCCAAACATTTCTATCCACCCTGAATATGATTTGACATCTGCTCATGCTAGAGAATATTCGGTAGATCTTGATTCTTTCCATCAATTCCTACATGAAGAGATAGCCACAGCCCAACAGTGATATCAAGGATTGGCTGACACCAAGTGGACTCCTTCTCTGGACTTCTTAAGGCTAAATACTTCAATTCTATTCAACCATCCAAAAAGCTCTCTGAGAAAAATCTAGGTCTGTATCCCATCATTGCCCAAGTCAGTTCCCTTTCTTTCACCCTATAACTATCTGATGCTATAAAGGTCATACATCCAGTCTTCCACATCTCATAGCTAGAATCTGTGGTTCCAAATACCATTCCAAATCGCATCCAACCTCTACCACCTCCAGTAGAAGTTGACAGTGAACACAAGTATGAGATCACTGAGATCCTCAACTCCAAAATCAACTGCAGATGAAAGAATTGCAAAATTCTGTATTTAGTCCAGTGATCCAGCTATGAAGGTACCGACAAAGAAACATCCTGGTTGTTAGTGACAGAACTCAACCATGCATCAGAACTCATCTTCAACTTCCATTCATGATATCCAGATAAGCCCAGTCCTTATATTTCTTGATCCATTCTCTTTACTTAGATTTCTTTAACTCATAGACTTTTCTGACAATACTTCAATGTTTTTGTTTATACTCACTCTGATCTCCATTTCTTTAAACTTACATTTACAAAAGAAAAAAAATAAAATAAAAAATAAAAAAAAACAGACAAATATGCTACTTGTACATTTCAAGAACAATGGTGATCTACTGCCCCCCCATTTCCATGTCCTTCTCTTCTTCTCTGTCTATGTTGGCTTCCATGCTGGTTTCCTCTATCTTTATTTCCTTTTCTTTTTCCTTACTCTTCCTAGCTGCCTCCACTGCTTCCTCTGTCAGTGACCTCAGCTTCTCTGACTCTGGCATCCCCACCTTCAACCCACTCGCATCCTGCTCCTGGTCTTCCTGCTCCCACCACACCAGCAGGGTAGCAACCAGCTCTAGCAGGCTTGCAACCAGGAGGGTAATCACCTCCTTGATATCGCAGAGGGTCATGTTTTGGTTGGCAAGCCTCTGGGACTGCTGCCAGGTCGCCAATGCAAGCTCCAGGATGGAGTCTTGCTGCCCTGAAGGGCCAGCAACTGGACTCACCTCTGTGTCCATCCTTGTCCTCTTCCTTGGTGGCACCCCCATATATTCTCTCTTCCTCTTTGGCACCATCATTACCACCACCTCTTCATTATCATTGTCATCTTTGTCATCTCCAGTCGGAGTCAGCCCCAGGCATTTGCAATGCATCTTGATTGTGGCACACACCACACAGGACATTGTCTTCTTTCCTGATGCCAGCATGCACTGAGTGTTCAGCTGGATGCACCTCTTGCAGGCATCCTCTGGCTGCTTGACTTTTTCATTCCTTGCTCTTTGGACAGGGCTTGGGTCAGGCTGGTGCCTGCCCCTGCTCCATGTCAGCCAACCTCCAGCTATGGCGATAGCCACTTATTGTACCTCTGGTGCCTTGGAGTGTTGCTGTGCTGCAACCTCCTTGACCCTCCTCTTGGCTTTCTCTTCCTCCTTCCTTAGACACTTGGCCTCCTCTGCTTTGCACCTCACTTTTTCCTCTGCCTCCTTCTTCTTCCACTTCTCCTCCTCCTGACAATGCCACTCCTCCTCCTCTTACTTCTTCTTTTTCTCAGTTGCCTGCCAGCAGCGCTTCTGGTGTTTCACCAAGGCCAAGGCCTCGTCATCATTGTTGTTCTCTTGGAGCCAGTCATTGGACCAGGAGGCGATGTTGGGATAAGAAATTGCAGAGATTGTTGTCATGGTCGAAGATATGGTAGTGGATTGAAGAAAAGTAATGAAGCCAAGTCCCTTGCCTTATATATCTAATTCAAATCCTGGTCCCACCTCACTTAGCCCTCCACCACTCCGCTTTGACCACTCCAGTCAATTCACATTGTCATGACTCTGCAGACAGTTCCTATAGCCTTCAGAGATTCAGGCCTAAGAGGGGGATACTGTTATATCCCAGATTTCGACCAAGTCCCCTTCAGCCATCTCTGAGGCTATATGACCACCTCTGGTGATCTTACTCTGGAGTTGAAACATTCCATCGCTAAGTCTTCCCCAGTCTCTCATCCTTTCCTCCATATCTGATCCTATGCTCTTTCCCTGTATGTTACACTTATATTATTCTCTTATATTTCCTTGTTTGCTATTTAGTTAGCCTCCATTCTATACTGTTGTGCTCAGACAAGGAAGCACAGCCCCAGCTGTGCGACTTGCCGGCACAGTAGCAGTTCCTTTGTATTCTCTGCACGACCCTAGCCTTTCCTTCTTTGGAACTCCGACCTCTATATATAAACCCATGTACCCTTAGCTTAGATCTCAGTTCAAATATCAATTTAATCATCCACTTTACTTCTCCACCATTGATCTCATATTAGCATTCTCTTGCCTGAGTCTAGACAACTCACCTCCGACCCTCCGGCTTCTAACCCTCTTATAAATTAGTGACAGTGGACTCAAACAAGGGCACACCACATAAGATGAAGCCAAAGTCGCTTTCCAAACCGTGCACCTCCAGCACTCCAGAGATTAGTACCTGGACCTCCATGGGACCAGATTTAACACTTTGCCTCCCTTTTGGCTTATATATATAAACCCTCAATACTCTGGTGTATTTCTCATCTTTGTCATATCCCTAATCCTAGCCCTCCTCTGCTCCTCTGTTCCTCCACTCCTCTGCTCCTCCACTCCTCTGCTCCTCCGCTTCTATGTTCCTCTGCTCCTCTGCTCCTTCGATCCTTGTACATTCTAGTTACGTTACTCTTTGTTCTTCTTATGTACTAGTCTCACCTTTTAGATTTCTCTGATCCTGTGTTCACACAGCTCCGCTTATGTTTCCATTCCATCTCCATTTCCCCAGCTCCACTTACTTACATTTCCCATCATTACCTTTGTACACTGCCTCCGACCTCCGTATATATAGTCCTGTCTTGTCACCTGTACTTTAGCTAGTTATCAACCTAGATAACTTAGACAACCCAGACAAATCTAACTCCCCTGTCTTCTCTTGCTTCTTGTCATTCCCTGCTCCTCCGAAATCCAGGACCACCAATGATTCGACAAGGGTGCAGCACTCCGCTTTGAGTTGCTGAAGCCAAAGTCCTACTCTATTCCCTTTTCATCAAGATTCACGGAGCTCCTATGGAGTTTGTCTGCCAAGTCTGACCCAGTTTTAACAGTATAACTAGCTCCCACTTGTCAAATCATCCATTCACTCTGATTCTCAAATTTCACTCTCAGACTCTCCAAGTGGTTACCTCACCATGAACTCCTCTGCCTCATCCCATCATGAATCCCTCAGCATCTTCATGAGTCATCGCCAATAACCTCAGATTGAAAACCACTTTTACGACTTCTCCGCTCATCATCCTGTCACCTCTGCTTCACAGCATTCAGCATGTCATCCCATCACCTCTATCTCCATATCACATCCTCCGTGAACTCTGATCCATAGGGCGCAGCCCTTAGGAACAAGATTACGTACCTCCACATCGTCTGGTCCATGCTTTCCTGTGCCGAGCCAGACCCCTCCTCATCACGTTCATGACAACTCTGAGTCTGGCTCATCCGACTTCAAAGATTCCCTTCATGATGCTACCACCCTCCTTTCACATGCCATTCAGCAGTTGTCCAGATCTGCTAATTGCACTCCTACTCCACAAACCAAAGTCCATACCCCAGACCCATTTGATGACTCCAATCCCAAGCAACTCCACACATTCCTTGTTCAGTGTGAGTTGAATTTCCAGGACCGTTCTAAGGCTTTTCGGAGTGACCAATCAAAAGTCACATTTGCTCAGTCATACCTTTCAGGCATGGCCTTAGAATGGTTTGAACCCAACCTTCTGCTCTCCGAGACCCCTGAACTCTGTCCCTTTTGGATGGATTCCTACTCTGAGTTCATTCTGGAACTCCAGACTAACTTTGGTCCTCATGATCCTATTGGTGACGCAGAAAATGAACTCTGCACTCTGCTCATGTCTGATACTCAGCATGTCAACAAATATATTGTTGACTTCAACCATCTTGCCTGTCAAGTCCATGGCTATGGAGATGGAGCCCTCCGCTCCATCTTCTACAATGGACTTTCTGACCACATCAAAGATGAAATTTCCTGCATTGGCAAGCCCCCCACGCTCTCCTCCTTACACACCCTTGCGCAAGACATTGATGCATGTTATTGGGAATGTAGATTAGAATAAGAGCACTAGAACCCCTCCATGTCCCGGGTTCGCCAATCTCCATTTTCATCCATTGCCTCCACTGAACCATTCAACTCTGACTCTGTGTCCCTCTCTGACTCCTTCAATCATGATTCCAAGTCCATCAAATCTGACTCTAACTCTGCCCCTGACCCCCCTTCTGATGATCCTGACTCCACCCACTCTTCAGATCATCCCAACTCTAATGATGAGTCGCAGTCTCATGACCTCAGCTCTGAGCATGATGACTCTGACACCTCCAATGTCGACTCTCCCACTCCAACTCCACTGATATCCCATCACCATCACCTGATCTTGCCTTCATGCTTGGTCCTGATGGTCGATTCTCCACTTCAGAGCACCAATGGCATTTTGACCTCCAGTTATGTTTTTATTGTGGTCTTGATGGTCACACTGTTATGCTTGACATAGTTGGGCATGGCCTACAAAAGGTTTGAGGGCTTACTGTCGCTATACAGTTGACAGGAGTCAAGGGGATCCAGCAAGGGGCATCCTTGGTGGAGGTTCTGAGGACCGTCAAGGAGACAGGATCTGAGGGTTCTTGGGGACCATTGGGGAGACAGGATCAAAGGGGTTATCTCAGAGATTCTTGGGAACTGTCAAGGAGACGGAATTGAAGGGAACTTTGACAATATTCCCTGACAGAGGTTCTGGGGACACCACAAGACTAGTGATGAATCAAAGAGGTTCTAAGAAGTGTTCACTCAATAGTAGGATGAGGACTGAGGGACCGAGGACAATCCAAGGCACAGGGTAGATTGTAGGAGGTCTAGGATAAGGATCTACAGTGGTGTACCAAGGGTTTATATATGCAAGTCAAATGATTAAGGGTAGGTCAAGGAAGAAGGTGAGTCAGTGATAGAAAGCGATGGAATCGCGAAGAAGGCTGAGTCACTATGGAGGGATGTGATGGCATCGGAAAAGTATCAGTAATACAACTGCAGATGAGTCATGCTAAATATGTAAGCAATAATCTGGGAAAAGATCAAGGAAAAGAAAAGGGTTCAAGCGGGACTCGAACAACAGGGTTAAAGCCCCTTTGGTGTACAATGGTAATAAGCATTTAGGGAAAAAGAGTGAGGGGCCAATAAATTGTAACATTACCCCCGTCATATGGGTGAGACCACAATGAAACCCTAATAATCACCATTGTGAGAACCAGTCTCATTGTCGTCAGCTTCAGCACTGACAAAGAATTCATAGTTATCCGCTGCCAGTGGAGAAGAAGGAGGGGTGGGGACCTGACAAGGGATGTGGACAGGGGGGTGACATTCTACAGGGTTAGAGCATCCCCAGTGTGAGGAGGAGGACCTCGAGGAGTGGGGGAACTGCTGGGTAGAGGAATCCGAAGAGGAGGATGCGAAGGCCCAGGGGGTGCAGGGGCACATGGGGCAAGACCGCTGGGGATGTCCTGGGGATGAGCGGTGACAAGTGGGACATTGGTAGAAGGGGCAATGGTGCCCAAGATGTCGGCATTGATAGCAGGCCTTGTGGTAGTGAGAATGGTTCAGGGGAATGGACCAGAGCTGGTCATTTCCAGTCCAGTAATCATTGATGCATTCAAGAATGGTGACCTCGTGGGTAGTGAGGGATTCAGAGGATGTGGAGGGGGTGGAGATGTGGAAGGCACCAGTATTAGTGCGCTTCTGAAGGTACCAATCAACATTGATGACAAAGCTGGTCATATCCAACTGGTACATCAGCTGGATGAGGTTGTGTTCCAGAGTCTGGTGGAGATGACGGATGTGGAGGTTTGCCAATGCTTGGGGGGCAGAGGCAGTGGGGGTGGCAGTGGAGACTGTGATTCAGGAGTTGGTGAGGAAGAGCTGGTACATGAGCGTGAAGGGGGAGTGGGGCTCCATGTGGGCCTTGAGAGCCATGGCAAGACTGGAGTCTTGAAGTTCTGAGACGATGGAGGCAGCAATCTCTTCATCAAGGGGAATGGGGTGATTGGGTAGGGCGGCGGGTGGGATGGTCAGGGGGAGATGAGTGGGACGGTTTGAGATTCGTTGGGCCAGGGGAATGGGTATGGAGGAGGGGACGAGGAGTTCAGGGTGGGTCCAGCTGAAGCTGGGCCAGGCAGAGGGAAGTCCCTCGGTGTCTTTATGAAGGCATTGAATCAGGGAGGGGGAAGGAACAGGAATCGGTGGGTCATTGATTTTGAGAGGGGAGTTTTCAGGGAGGGTCAAGGACCAGCCAGGTTCTGCGACGTTGGAAGGGATGTCACTGGGTGTGGGAGAGGGGGACAAGAGGGTGATGGACATGATTGAAAGAGGGGTCGTTTGAATGGAGATGGGGGAAATTGAGTAACAATGTTTATAGTCATTGAGGAGGGAGACGGAGTTCCATAGATTTCTTTCGGGTTCCCAGGAATCTTCTTCGGCAGAGTATCCCTTCCATCGGATCAAGAAGGAACAGGGGGACAGAGATCCACGATGTTGTATGATCTTCTCGATTTTGTATTCTTTCTGACCATCGATAAGGTCAGGTGGGGGAGAGGGGTAGTTTGGCCCATGTACGGGGTTTTCGCGATAGGGTGAGAGGAGGGACACATGAAACATGGGGTGGATTTTCCACAATCATGGGAGGCGGAGTTCATAGGTGATGGGGGATAGGACCTTGACAATGGTAAAGGGTCCTTCACGTTTTGGAGCAAACTTAGGGTTGACGACAGAGCATTTCAGGTTTCTGGCTTCAAGCCAGACTTTAGATCCCTTGGTGAAGGGGGAGAAGGAGCGGTGATTTCATGAGGCCATGACTTGGCGAGTGAGTTTGTGGGCAGCGAGGGCTTTATTACGAGCAGCAGTGAGGGATTTAAGGCGATCGGTGATGGCGGGGATGTGGGAATCGGAGATGACTGAGGAAAGGGCATGGGGTTTATATCCCATCATGAGATAGAATGGAGTCTGTCTGGTGACAGAGTGGGGACTGTGGTTGTCAGTGAATTCTGTGTGTGGAATGCGGTCAGACCACAAGGAGGGGTTGTTTCTGCAGAAGATTCGGAGGTACATTTTGACCTCTTGGTTGACATGTTCGGTTTCTCCATCCATTTGGGGATGGTAGGCAGTGGAGAGGGCGAGGGAATAGTTGAGAATGCATCTCAACTCTTTGACGAAGGCGGAGGCGAATTGTGGGCCTCAATCAGAGATGATTCAATCATAAAGACTGAAGTGAAGAAAGACTTTGTGGAAAAAAAGGGAGGCGACCCCTTCTGCAGTAATGGTTTTCTTGGTTGAGCATAAAATTACCCCCTTAGTAAGGCCATGGTCGACCACGACCAAAAGAGTATTGAAGCCAGCAGAGATAGGGAGATCAGTGATGAGATCACATGAGATCTGCTGGAAAGGGCGGGTGCAAGAGGATTGGATGGGGATGAGGGGGGGTACCATGGGATGGGTGTTTGCCTTGTTCTGTTGACATAAGGCGCAACCTTCAACATACTTGCACACATATTGGGCAAGACCAGGCCACCAAAACTCAGCAGCAATGAGCTGGTGGGTTTTGAGGTATCCAGGGTGACCAGTGGTCTCATGGTCATGGCATCAGTGGAGGATAGAGCAGTGGAGGGAGTCATTGGGGGAAATATAGATGTGTCCTTGGAACATAAGGATACTGTCTTTATATTGCCAATCAGAGAGGCGAGAGCGAAAGGCTGGGGGAATGGTTCCATCAAGGGATTGGAGGACCTTGAGGATGAAGGGGTCAGTCTCAGAGTGAGACAAGATGTGTTCCTTGAGCATGGCATCAATGACATTGATGAACAGGGAGGGGGGAAGGAGGGTGATGCCTTCATTGTCAGTGTTATCTGAGGGGAGGAAATCTGATCAGTGGGAGAGGGCATCTGGGCCAGCGAGAAGTTTGCCGGAGACGTGGATCATGGTTAGATCAAAGTCGGCAAGGTCAAGGAGACATCAGGCTTGACAGCGGTTGAGATTCTGGGCTGACCGGAAGTAGGTCAGGTTCTTGTGGTCAGTAAACACCTGGACCGGGTGGGAGCTGCCATGGAGGTAATGGCGTCAGGTTTTCAAAGCTCACATAATAGCGAGGAGTTCGCGGTCGTAGATATCATAGTTTCATTCTGCTGGTGAGAATGACTGGGAGAGATAAAAACAAGGGTGCCGGTCTTCGTTGGTGTCGGTTTGAAGGAGGATTGCACCCAAAACAAACTTCGAGGCATTGGTGGCAATGGCAAATGGGGTGGAGAGGTTGGGGAGTTGGAGGACTGGGCAGGCAAGGAAGAGTTCTTTGAGATGTTCAAAGGATTTCTGACATTCGAGGGACCAGGCCCAAGGACTGGTTTTCTTGGTGAGGTCGATAAGAGGGCAGGCAATGGAGGAATAGTCAGGGATGAAGTGTCGGTAGAAGTTGGCGAAGCCCAGGAAGGAGCAAACATCATGGAGTTTCTCGGGGGTAGGCCAGGATGCGATCCCATCCAACTTGACAGGGTCCATGGCGAGTTATCCTGGTTTAACGATCATTCCGAGATATTCGACTTCTTTAGAAGCGAAGTTACACTTCTCAAGCTTGAGGTGAAGGTTGAGTTCCTTCATGCATTGAAGTACATGCTTAGTTCATTCAGCATGGACCTTTTCGTCTGGGAAGTGAATGAGGAGGTCGTCCATGTAGATAACGAGCCATCCTTTGGCAATCATATCATGGAAGGAGTCATTCATGAACTGTTGGAAAGTGGTGGGAGAGTTGGTGAGACTGAAAAACATTATGGTTGGTTCGAAGAGGCCTTTATGGGTAATAAAGGTGGCTTTCCATTGGTGTCTGTCTTTGATTCGGACATTGTTGTAGCTCCATCGGACATCGAACTTTGTGAAGACCTTGGCATCATGGAGTTTGTTGATGAGGTTGGAGACTAGGGGAAGGGGGTAGGCATTACGAACAGTGTGTTCATTAAGGTATCGGTAGTCTTGGCAGGGGTGGAGTCCGCCGTCCTTCTTTTTGACAAAGAAGAAGGGGGATGCTTGAGGGGAGTTCGAGGGTTAAATCTTGCCTGAGGCAAGATTTTCGTCAAGGAAGGCCTCCATGGCTTTACGTTCATCTGGGGAGAGGGAATAGAGTTTCCCAACCTTTGGGGTGAAGGATTTGTCAAGGTTGATCTCATGGTCATAGGGTCGGGATGGAGGTACATGCTCCATGGCTTCTTTTGAGAAGACAAAAGCGACTTCGGCATATTCGGGGGGTAGGGTGACCTTGGGTTTGGATTTCTTGACAGCCATAGCGAGTTCAGTGGAGTTCGTGAGTTTGGTGATGAGGGGATCGCCCTTGGGAGTAAAGTGGTAGCCACAATGAATGATCCAGTTAATGGTGTAATTGTCACAAGCTCTTTGGAGGTACTGTGGTTCGGTCTCGTAGTCAAGGTATTCATAGAGTCATCCATCATAGATGGAGTCTACTTGGATGTGGTGGGGCAGTCAGGGGGAGGGTTTGTACTGCTGGAATCAGGCCTCGTGCTGATTGAGGTTGGCTTTGTGTAACAAGTGGAGTTCTTTGGATTGATCTGTGGACTTGTTGATGGAGAGGGTTTGCCTGAACCAGTCGATGGTTGGGTTAACAGCTTTTTTAACCAGGGGAGACCTAGGATAAGGTTCTGTCGTCCACAGTTCATGATATAGAAAAGGACCTTGTGGGTGAGTCCTTCAATGTGGACGAAGAGTTTAGTAGTAAAACGAACTCCTCCTTTGTCAGTGGGTCCCTGGTTGAGGTTGGTGATGTTGAGAAGGGAAGGAAGTCAGGTGGTGGAGAGTTTGTTTTTGTGAACAAAGCCCCAGTCTATGCAGGAAATATTGGTGCCGCTATCGATGAGGGCACAAGTGTCAATGACTTGCAACATATGGGAGAGAACAATGACTTCAATGGGGATTTGCATTGTTCCAGGCATGGTAGATACTTTTACACGTTGTACAGTAGGAGAGCCTTGCATCGAGAGAGGTCTGCAATCTAAAAATCCTTTTTGGGGGGAGAGAATTTGATGTGGTGAATGGTGAGGTCGTCATCATCATTGCAGAGTTGGAGTCTGGAGAGGTCATCATCGACCTGTTCAACTCACTTGACTGAAGTCTTGCGAGGTTCCTTTGGGTATTTGACACAAGTGTCAGCCCTGTGGCCTTTCTGCCTGCATTGAAGACAACGCCCTTCTTTGAAGCATTGCTCCCACTCTTCAGGAGTTAGCTTGGGGGTCATGGCATAGAGACAGTGTCAATGTCTATGGCATCAGGGTCATGAGCCTTGGATGTGGTAGAGATGGGGGTGGGGTAGGGGCAGTAGGGATGGGCAGCAGGGGTGCAGTGTTGGTTAACAATGGTCTGGGCATGGTCATTCTGGACTTGGAAATGAATGGCCTTGGAATACCAGTCATTGACCATGGTGGGGATAGTATCCATGGAAAAGATTCGGCGGGAGAGGAGAGGGGGAATGGCAGTGGCGAAGTAGTTGATCAGAACGTTCTGATCAGAGATGCCTGATAAGGCGACATTGTTGCAGAATTCAGCGATGAACTTTGTGAGTTCTGGGCCATAGGATCCGGCTTTCTTGGGTATGAGGCATTCTGAGTGAAGCCAGTTGATGGCTTGGTTCTTGGTGTCCTGGTGCTCGAAGGCAGCCTTGAACTTGGAGATGAAGTTGGTGAATTTGCCAAACATCTGGTTGGCAATGGCATCTCAGTGGAAGGTAGCAGCCCATGTGGCAGCTGAGTCCTTCTTCATGTATGAGAGGCCATAGGCGATCTTCTTGTCGTTATCGTCTTAGACGGCCTTGTTGATGAGAAGATAGATTTGAATCAAGGAGAGCCAGGGTATGGCTTTGGCATAAGAGCCATCAAAGGCAACGGGGGCTCTGAGGTGGAGTTTAGTGGGTTTGGATGTCATGGTGATCTGGGGGCAAGGTGGGGGCAAGGAGAACGTCAGTTGGCGATGGACTGGGGTTGGGGATAGGGGAGTGGGAACTCTGGGGATGCTAAGCACTGCAGAGAGTCAGTGGGCAAGTTCTAAGTCCTCAGGTTGTTGAGGGATGATGATGTCTTCATTGGTGTCGATGGGGGGTTCAGTGAAGGGTTCATTGGAGTCTGATGTGTCAATGGAGTCCCTTCGCAACACTGGGTCGGGATAGGGTCTAGGGTTTCTGGGGTGTTGGTATGAAATGGTGGCTTATTCAAAGATAGCCTTTCTCAGGGAAGATCCTAGACCTTTTGTTATGCTCGACATAGTCAGGCGTGGCCTACAAAAGGTTCGAGGGCTTATTGTCGCTATACAGCTGACAGGAGTCAAGGGGATCCAGCAAGGGGTGTCCTTGATGGAGGTTCTGAGGACCATCAAGGAGATGGGATTTGAGGGTTCTTGGGGACTGTCAGGGAGATGGGATCAAAAGGGTTCTTGAGGACCATCAGGGAGACAGGATCAAAGGGGTTTTTGGGGACCATCGAGGAGATGGGATCAAAGGGGACTCTGATAAGGGTATTCCCTGACAGAGGTTCTGGGGACACCACAAGACTAGTGGTGGATTGAAGGGGTTTTAAAAAGCATCCACTCAACAGTAGGACAAGAACTAAGGGACCGAAGACAATCCAAGGTACAAGGTAGATTGTAGGAGGTCTAGAATAAGAATCTACAGCAGTGTACTGAGGGTTTATATACACAAGTCAAATGGTTAAGAGTAGGTCAGGAAAGAAGGTGAGTCAGCAATAGAAAGCGATGGAATCGCAAAGAAGGCTGAGTCACTATGAAGAGATGCGATGGCATCAGAAAAGTATCAGTAATACAACTGCAGATGAGTCATGCTAAATATGTAAGTGATAATCTGGGAAAAGGTCAAGGAAAAGAAAAGGGTTTGAGTGGAACTCGAACAACAGGGTTAAAGCCCCTTTGGTGTACAATGGTAATAAGCATTTAGGGAAAAAGAGTGAGGGGCCAATGAATTGTAACACACACTGTGCCTGACTGTCCAGTCCATCACACCTAGCTTCCTCTGTCTATGCATCTTTGGAACCCGCATCCCCACTGGCGCTTTTCTTCTTATTTTATTTAGTGTGCATCCTGTCTCTCCAACTCTCTGCACCTTCCATCCTCCATATTTCCACTCCTCTGAACTCCGTGTGACCATTGATCACTCTGCAATGGTTCTCTGTCAAAACTCGCTGGAAGCTCCTATTTTTGTTTCAGGATACTGCCTATATCCCCCACTTTGCTCCATTAAGTGCCAGGATTTGAAATAGCACCTTCGTCTGTCCACTAATAGTCTTGCTGGCTCTCCCTTGAGATCTCCACAGCCTTTGGACTCCAGTCCTTTGGTTGACTCCAACTCTGATCTACTTGGTCCGCTTCAGTTCTCCATCTCTCACCTCCTTTTTCCTGACCTCTGACCTTTCATTTCTTCTTTCATGCCCTGGCTTGACACCTGGGGCATTTCCTTAGAAGGGGGATAGGGCCATCTCTCACCACACTTGTCTGCAACTTGTGCTCACAATGCCCTTCCCATCTCTGCCTTCTCTGTTGTTCCTCATTTCTCTCTGCTTCTATATACTCTCCTACTCCGCATTTTTACTCTGTTATCTTGCTCCACGTTTTTACTCCGCGTTTTTTGCTCTGTAAGTTTTGCTCCCATTTTTACTCCGTGTTTTTGCTCTGTTATTTTGCTCTGCATTTTTGTAGGTTTTTCTCCACATTTTTTTTCCTCTGTGGTTTATCTCTGTTTTGCTCCGCTTTTTGCTTTACATTTTTGTCCACTATTTAGTTTTTCTCTGCTTGGTAAACTCTTGAGCTTGTGGCCTAAGAGGGCTCAGGCCTAAGAGGGGGATACTGTCATATCCCTAATCCTAGCCCTCCTCTGCTCCTCTGCTCCTACACTTCTCCGATCCTTGTACATTCTAGTTATATTACTCTTTGTTCTCCTTATGTACTAGTCTCGCCACTTAGATTTCTCCAATCCTGTGTTCACACAGCTCCACTTATGTTTCCTTTCCATCTCCATTTCCCTGGCTCCGCTTACTTACGTTTCCCATCATTACCTTTATACACCGCCTCTGACCTCTGTATATATAGTCCTGTCTTGTCACCTGTACTTTAGCTAGTTATCAACCTAGATGACTTAAACAACTCAGACAAATCTAACTCCCCTGTCTTCTCTTGCTTCTTATCATTTCCTGCTCCTCTGAAATTCAGGATCACCAATGATTCGACAAGGGCGCAGCACTCTGCTTCAAGTTGCTGAAGCCAAAGTTCTACTCTATCACCTTTTCATCAAGATTCACAAAGCTCCTATGGAGTTCATCTGCCAAGTCCAATCTAGTCTTAAAAATCTTAGACCTCCTGTAATCTACCTAGTATTTTGGTTGCCCTTGGTCCCTCAGTCCTTGTCCTACTGTTGAGTGAACACTCACTTTTTACCCTCAATCCATTGCTAGTCCTGCAATATTTCTAGATCTATTGATCCCTCGGTCCTCAATGGTCCCCAGAACCTCTGCCAAGGAAGACCCTTGAGCAGACCCCCCCTTCAACCCATCGTTAGTTCTATGATGGTCTTAGTCTCCTTGTCAAGGAACCCCCTCATCAGGCCCTCTTTTCCTGTCTGCTATATAGTGACAGTAAGCCCTCAAACTTCTGCAGGCCTATGCTAGACCATGTTGAGTGTAACACTAATATATCTCTTAATGAACTATAGGATCATTCTAACATCAAAAAATCAACTCCAACTCCAACTCCAATTTCAAATTCCTTCTTCCTGTTATTCCCATTCTTTGAGGACCAAGCAACTATATATCTTGGTCTTTCTATATCTCAAATGCTTTTTCTTCTGTCAGAAATATGGAACATGGTTAACAATCAATTTATCTTACCTGTCATCACTGCTGGATCATTTGCAGTTACACAAGCAGATGTAGATGCATGAATCAAAATGAATCAAAAAACCCTTGCTATAATTGGATTCAAAACTGTGAATAATCTGCAGTTCTATTTTCCAGATACATATGCAGCACTTGGAACATCTAATGCTGGACTCTCCTTATCTCATATAGCTTGAAGAAATCTGGGCAATGCTTTATAATCAGTTGAATCAACTGGCAAGTTTGGAATTTTTTGTGAAATTCTGAACTACTGAATATCAAAGAAGACTCACTTAAATTCCATTACACATCTCTACAATATTCAACAATTCTATGCTTGTCTTTATTCCACTGGACTTACCACACTTTCCGAAGAATTAAAGACAATCATACTTGTTCATATGATAACTAAGGAAATGCCCTCACTCATGATCATTATTTCTCATACAATCTCTGACACTGACTTCACAGTTGAGAAAATCACTATAAAGATCATGGCAGAGCATGAGCAATTCAAAGTTACTCCCAAGCATCACCCTTTCCTTTCAAATAGAGCCAATATTGCGAATCTTCAATACAAGCCAAAAGAGTTTCCATAGTAAAACATGTACCAGGATTAATCAGATGCATACACTATTGTCAGACAAACCATACTTTTGATAACTGTTGGGAAAAGGCTATATAAGTGGACAATCCACTTCTGGTCTCACCAGATCCCCTAAGGCTAAAAGAGGCCCTGTAAAAGAAAAACCTGCTAAGACATTCAAAGGCAAAGACAAAAGCAGCTCAAATATGGCCATGAAAATAGATGATTCTCTTGAAATCTTCTCTTCTGGGTTCTCTTATGATATAAAATACTTGGCTGCTACTGCTATGAATACTGCCTTAGCCATAATACAAGAAGTTGAAGTTAACATCATTGTCAATCTTTCTGTTCCATAGATACTTTAACAAGAACAATCTCTACCTGAAGTTCAATGGGATAGTGATAAAAGTGTTGCAGGTTGGTTAAAAATAATGATCAATAAAGTGATAATGGCATGTTCATTGCACAAAGCAATATTTCATTTAATATTTATTTTTTCCTTTCTTAATAAAAGAAGGCTTTCCCTCTAGTTTCTCTTCTATAATTGACATCCATCAACCTTTCTCTCCTACCATGAATAAAGCTTTGCAAAAGGCTATGAATAAAGAGAAGGAAAAAAAAAGAGAAGGAAAAAAAAAAAAAAAGGAGTAGGACAACCATTCAAACTGGACAAAATAGAGATGACACCTGGACACATGAGTGTGACTCTAGAGATATTGTATCATGGACAGGCCATAATGGCAATACTGAATATTGTGATATGTACTTCATACAATGACTATGAATGCTATAGCAGTTTCTTTTATCTGAGTGAATTTAAGAGTTAAACAGATAATTAATGGTTAATTGACTCTGAATGCACCAAGCATATTGCTCCATTTTTCTGACTTTAGTTATCTAGATAAATAGTACAAACCTTGTCTAACTGCCTTTGGCCATATCATATGGAATTATGGGCCAGAGAAAGTTTTTCACAAACATTACAATGAAATGTGAGTACATAATATTTGTTTATCAAATTTGTGATATGCTCTCAAAGCTTCCAAAAAACTTCTTTTCACAACATACTTATGTGATTGAGGATATCATATTGCCTCTACAGGACAATATACTATCTTTACCAATGTTACAAGTAAGTGCACTACCTCCTTGTTACTATCTAACAATCCAAGCAAGGAGCTTCCCTGGGAATGTTACTGGAGTCTATTCTCCAAAGACTTTACTCCTTCTGAGCACATATCTATTTCTATTATTAATAAGTCATGTGATTTTACCTTTTCCTTATATTTAGATTGAGTTTGCATATTTGTATCACTTTTGAAAATGGACCTCCATTCTCCTGATCTTCTCTCTTATGAAGATGTAGTTTACTCCTTTTATTCCAACAACATCATGAGGCCCTAGCTGACACCATGCATATCATTTACCATTCTTAGGTACTCTGGGACTGTATGAATACTTGGTAGTTATGTTGTGTTTCCCTAGCTAGATCTGCACAGTTATATGTAGTATTCAGTCTCTCCCTGCCTGAGTCTGAAATCTCAGCAGCAACCCCTTGAATCTCTATAGGACTTAGTGTCATCTTTGAGAGCACTTTGAGAAATTGGACATTGGAGTAGGATAGGCTGGAGAAGTGGGCAGGCAGTGGCAGTGGCAAGGCTTGATCAGCAGAGCTAGAGAAGCATGGAGACTGACATAGTCATGACCATTCATATATGCTATGCTCTAGTAAGCCATCAATGTAGCTCAGATGCCTTTCTTACTTTCACCTAGTCCAATGTTACATACCTGCCTGAAGTAAGAACTATGGTATAGATAAGTAATGAGTGTGTGTAAGTGTGAATAGGACAGCTTACTTCCAGTTGATGTGATAAGAGACTGGAGAAAAGTATATGTGCCTCATGGGCAATGTCAAGTATGTACAAAAAAGGAAAGCTATGTAATAACTATGGTATGCAGTCTGGCTGGTCTCCAATACACTCCCTTAGACTGACTATAGCACACATCTGTCAATCATCTTTTTGATTCCATTGCACACAAGCAGTTTGGTGAGTCCATTGGCAAGCATCTCAGCAGTTAGAATGTGGGTGACTGCAAGTGTCCCCTTCTCAATCTGTTTGCATATGGCATGGAACTGGACATCAATGTATTAATGCAGGAGTGGAAACGGGCCTCTTTGATGAGTGCAATTGCTCTCATATTGTCAGCAAGCAGCTGCATGATAGATGATGTGTCATTGAACAGTTCAATGTTGGTGAGGAACTGATGCAGCCACAGGACCTGTTTTGCACAGTGTGATATAGCCATGTACTTGGCTTTGATTGATAACATGGCAATGGTGGATTGGGTTACACTTGACATGGTTGGGGCGTGGCCTACAAAAGGTTCGAGGGCTTACTGTCGCTATACAGCTGACAGGAGTCGAGGGAATCCAGCAAAAGGTGTCCTTGATGGAGATTCTGAGGGGACCATCGGAGAGACAGGATCAAAGGGGTTCTGAGAACCATCAAGGAGATAGGATCAAAGGGGTTCTGAGGACCATCAAGGAGACAGGATCAAAGGATTTCTAGGAACTGTCTTGAAGATGGGATCGAGAGGTTCTGTAAGGGTATTCCTTGACAGAGGTTTCTAGGGACACCGCAAGACTAGCGGTGGATCAAAGGGGTTTTAAAGAGCATCCACTCAACAGTAGGACAAGGACTGAGGGACCGAAAACAATCCAAGATACAAGGTAGATTGTAGGAGGTCTAGAATAAGGATCTACAGCAGTGTATCGAGGGTTTATATACACAAGTCAAATGGTTAAGGATAGGTCAGGGAAGAAGGTGAGTCAGCAATAGAAAGCAATGGAATCGTGAAGAAGACTGAGTCACTATGGAGAGATGCGATGGCATTGGAAAAATATCTGTAATACAACTGTGGATGAGTCACACTAAATACGTAAGTGGTAATCAGGAAAAGGTTGAGGAAAAGAAAAGGACCCATGTGGGAGTCGAACAGCAGGGCTAAGGCCCCTTTGATATACATTGGTAAGTAAGCGTCAAGGAAAAAAGGGTAAGGGGGCCAATGAATCATAACAGATTGTTTCTTGCTGTTCCATGAGATTGCTGCATCACTGAGTTTGAACAGATAGTCTAAAGTCGAGTGGTAGTCATCAGGGTTGTGTACCCAGCTTGTGTCTGTGTACTCTATCAAGGTGTTTGAGTCCACATTTGCTATTCATCCAAGTGTGAGTGTGAAGTCATGCATCCCCTTTAGGTAATACATGACCTGCATTAGTGTGTGCCAGTGCTTCTTGCCTGGGTTTGCACTGAACTGACCAAGTTGGCTAGTTGCAAATGCAAGATTGGATTACAACATGACAGCAAGCCAAGTGATGCCACCAAGAACTT
>JBBPMF010000586.1:0-22313 GCA_038090175.1 Austroboletus eburneus | reverse complement strand
AGGATCGACTGGACCTTATCCGGGGACATGGTGAGGCCAGACGGAGACATCCGATAACCTAGATATTCCGTGGAGTCCGTATGGAACTCGCACTTCTCGGGTTTTGCGTAAAGACTGTGTTTGTGGAGATGGCAGAGAACTTCCTTAACATGCTCCTTATGGGAGGCCATGTCTTCGGAGAAGATGAGAATGTCATCGAGATACACAATGACGCTAATGTCCAAAAGATCAGCAAAGACAGTGTTAATAAACCACTGGAACGCCATCGGGGTGTTCATAAGACCGAACGGCATGACAAGCCATTCATAGGAACCATACCGTGTGCGGAAGGCGGTCTTCCATTCGTCGCCCTCAGTGATACGGACCAGATGGTACGCATGCCGGAGGTCGATTTTGGAGTACACCTTGGCGCGGCTTGGGGCATCGAGGAGGTCGGAGATATGGGGAAGTGGGTAGCGGTCTTTCTTGGTGATCTTGTTGAGTCCCCGAAAGTCGACGCACAGACAGAGGGAACCATCCTTCTTGTGGACGAAGAGGACTGGAGCGGCATGTGCAGAGGAGGTGGGTTGAATAAATCCTATGGAAAGATGCTCGTCTAGGAAGGTGCGGAGAGACTCAAGTTCGGAAGGAGAGAGAGAGTAGGTGGTGCCGAGCGGAGGAGAGGTACCTTCTTCGAGATCGATCTTGAGATTGTGTTCGCAGTGAGGGGGCAGAGAATCTGCCTGTCATTTGCTAAACACATCGGAGAACTCGTGATATTCCAACGGAACATCAGAGAGATTAATCTGTTCAGGAGGTTCAGTAGCTGCGGCGCAGAGATCACCTTCTCTTGGTCGAATGTGCATGCTGAACTGCATGGAACCTTGTAGGCAACAGGCCAGCGTGAATGCGGGAGCATTGATAAGCGCAATGGGCGGAGCCTTGTGGTCGGAAAAATGCAGCAGATCTGGAGAGGGGACAACCAGAGGCAGAGATGCCTTAGGAGTCGGGGGCAAGCTCGGAAGTGCGGGACTGGGCTGCGGAGTAGAACGGAAAGAGATACTGCTTGTGACCCAGTCAATCAACGGATTGTAGCGGGTAAGCCAGTTGTGTCCAAGGACCAAAGTGCAGGAGCCATCTAGCGGGGTGACATAGAACGTCATTGGAGTGATATCACTGGTTTCGAAGAGGACGGAGAGGTCAATAGCTTGAGTGATGGTGGAATTTGATGTGCCATCGAAAAGACGGAGCATAAGCGGAGGGACAGTGTAGGTGGAAAGATTGTTCTTATTCACAAAAGCGGTGTCTATGAAACAGTCAGAGGAGCCAGAGTCTACTAACGCGGGAAAAGGACGGAGATCATATGATACTAGAGAGACAGAGGGCATAAGGGATCGGGGATCTGAGAGAGCGGATGCGTTGAGACGGAGCTCCTTGGTTGCATATTCAGAGTCAACGCGACCATCCAGCTGTGCGGAGCCACGGAGGTCGCGCTCTATTTTTTCGCCTCGGAAGAGGCTTCCAGTTTAGCTTCCGGAGTTGTCTTGGCAGCGTGCGCTTTGGATGCCTTTGACGTCGATCGCGGGCAATCCTTGGCGACATGGCTGCCTTGACCACAGAACATGCAGAGTTTATTGTCGAAGCGGCGTTTGTGTTCGGCAGCGGTCAGCTTGCCGTCTTTGCCAAGCTTCAAAGAGAGGTCGGGCTTTGGAGGAGAGTTGGAGGTACCAGAGGTACCAGGAGTGGGGAAAGTGGTGGCGGATTTGCCCTTGGAGCTGTTGCCCTTTGATCCACTGGACCTGTTGTCGGACTTGTTATCGGATTTGGCGTCAGAAGACTTGTTGCCGGATGGCTTCTGCTGATGGTTAATCTTGGACTTACGCTTCCAATAACGCGTGTCAATTGATTGCGCGAGGTGACGGAGTGCAGCGAGCGTTGCGGGCTTGCCGACGCGGGAGATTTCGTCCTTGATTCTGTCCAGGAGGCCGTTGTAGAAATGGTGATGGAGAGCACCTTCTCTGTAGCCACGGACTTGCGAAGCTATCCTATTGAACTCCACAACGTACTTGTTGATACACTGCATGTCCTTCATTGCGAGGTTGTCGAGCTGGTGCTCGGCATCTCTGACGGGGTCGTGAGGACTGAAATTGGTCTGCAACTCAAGCACGAAGTCCCTGTAATGGTCCATCCAGTGAGGACAGAATTGAGGGTCCTCCGCGTCGAGGAGGTCAGGTTCAAACCATTCTAGGGCCATGCCCTTGAGGTAAGACTGCGCAAATGTAACTTTGGCATGGTCCGTTCTAAAGGCCCTAGGCCGGTCTTGAAAGTTCAGCTCGCACTGAACCAGGAACGTATGGAGTTTCCAAGCTCTGTGCTGTCAAACTGGTCAGGCTCGCGAACCTTGGTCCACTGGCTTCCGGACTCGGTGGGACGGCGATTAGCACGTGACAGTCCGCGGATGGCATCAGCCAAATTGGTGAGCGCATCCTGCGGGACCAGAATGTTTTCGTCTTCGTCTTCGTCGCTGTCGTGTCCGTTGCCAGGGTCGGGGTCATCGCCGGGTCCTGGGGGACCACCGGTGGGATAGTCATCATCATTGTCGTCTGGCAGGTTGAGTTCGTCCGGGTTAAACCTGTCGGAATCATGGTCTGACAGTTCATCGTCATGTGGAGGAGGGCGACGACGCCATGGTGTGTTGAACCTGCCAGGTAGGGGCTGTTCGGTGCGGGAGCTGTCTGTTTCTTCGCCTTCGTTGATGACTTCTTTGATGCGAGTGCCTGGGGTTGGGGACCTCAGTTGGCGTGGTGCCTGCAATGCGGAAGCGAAAGTCCGACGGGTGGAGAAACTGCGGAACTCGTCGATGACAGCTGGTCCACGACGTGAACTGGCAAAAAATGATAATGGATGGTATAGTGGGGGAGCGGCCAAAGCGCGCTCGTTGTCAGAGGCCTGGTGCAAACGCGATCGGGATCGCGTTTGCATGGTATGTGTGGCCATGGGTGATTGTCGATTGCTGGAGGGAAGGGATGAGAACTCGGACAAGTGTGAGTTCGAATATAATGTTAAGTATGGGTCTGTCGGGGACTGGGTAGTGAACTCCGGAGCGCCGGAGTTGGTCGGAGGGGGTAGGGACTTCGGCTTCACCTTATGTGGTGCACCCTTGTCCAGTTCCGTTGTCCCTGATTTACGAGGGGAGCGGAGTGGAGATACGGAGTGACCAGAGGTCAGAGGAGAGTCGTCAAGACTCAAGCGAAAGAACTTGTTGACAAGCTCAATGACGGAGAAGAGAGCAGAGGACGGAAACTAAGTTGATATTCGAACTGAGGGGCTAAGACATATTACAGCAGGTTTATATATGGAGATCAAAGTCCGAATGTAGTAAAGTCAGGGTCAGAGTGACAGAGGAAACAGAGTACCACTGCTGTGCCGGTCAGTCGCACAGCCGGAGCTGTGCGCCTTACCCTGAGCACCGCAGTGATGGAATGGAGACTAACTACAAAGAGAACAAAGGGAAACGTAACATAACGTACATGAGCACAAGAAGTAGAGCAGACACAGAGTAGCGGAGGACATAGGAGCGGAATAGTGGAAGTAATGCACACGGAGGAGCGGAGGGGACTTAGCAAGAATTTGGGATATGACACTTCCCCATAGTCTCCCTACTACTTTCCTCCCTACCACCTGGATCTCAAGGTGCCATCAGAGACATGGCAGAGGCATACTGCACTGTCCCTCTCTATCCATCTGAATGGCACTCCCTTGTAGTTAGGGTTGTCGAGGATCTATTTGCCATTGACATAGCCCTATGCTTTGGCTTTGCCCCATCAGCAGGCATCTATGGCAACGTAGGAGGAGCTGGGATGGATGTTATGCAGGCAGAAGGCATTGGACCCATACTTCGATGGGTGGATGACCACCTATTCATCTGTCTCCCAAAGGATGTAGTGGCAGCCTACAATTTCAAATGGCAGCATGTTGCAGAAACTATATCCCAGCGTGGAGGCCCACAAGTTCTAGGTGGCCAAACCTGGTATGCAGGAGCTACATTGCCAAATGGTTCCATCGCTGAGCATGATGAGGACCATCAACATCCAATTCGGATTTTTTCAGACTTGGGCCCTAACAAATCAGCACATGATGTAGGCTTTGCCTATGGCATATCAGACATTGACCAGATATCCAACTCCCTAGGCATCCCCTGGGAGTCATCAAAGGATATTCCCTTCTCCAGCACACCCACTTTCATTGGACTTGTGTGGGACCTTGACAATCACACCATACAGCTATCAAAGGCTAAGCGGATTAAATACATCCAAGCGATCAACATGTGACTGCAGCGACACACATATAGCCTGGACAACATGCAAAAACTGCATGGTAAGCTCATCCATGCCTCCCTAATTTTTCCAGAAGGCTGTCCCTATCTCATCAATCTTGAATCCATGCTGGGCATCTTCAGCAACACCCCTTTCAAATCCAGAATCCCACCACATGGCACTCCAAGCAATCTTCAATGGTGGCTATGCAAGCTCACTGCCTCCATTGTGCCAGCACCCATCCCAGCCCTCCAACCCATCTCCCACCTCAGTGCATTCTCTGATGCAAGTTCCTCCACAGGAATCGACATCCTCCTCAATGGCCGTTGGTGGGCCTGGCACCTTGCCCCCAACTGGCAGGCTGATAGTCGTGATATCAGCTGGGCAGAAGCCATCAGCCTTGAACTCCTCATTAGCACAATCACATGTGCTGGCACCTCCAAAATACATTTTTGAGTGCTTGGAGACAACCAAGAGGTCATTGATGGCTGGCACAAAGGGCAAAGCTGCAACAAGCCCACCAATAAATCCTTCAAGCACATCTTTACCACCCTGGGCCGCACTCAATGCACCCTTCATGTGCAATACATTTGCAGTGAAGACAACCCAGCAGACCCACTTTCCCGGAGGGTTTACCCCCCCAAATACTTGCTCCTCCCCCCAATCTCCATCCCCAATGACCTCAAAGCCCTCATTCATGATCCCAACAACACCCCCCCTGCCCCTGCGTCCTCCCACTGCACCATGCCACCACACCTGAGTTGCTGATGCAGCGAGAAACCCACCAACCCCTGCACTTGATACCTTGCATGCACCCTTAACACATCTACCCGATCACAGCGGAGAAGCCACAGTTGCGCAAGCAAGCCCCATCCCACCCAAACCCCACTTGTGCCCACTATGCCCGGCACGACAGTGGCTCATAGAGTGGCAGCCCATCTCCTCCTACCATGCAGCATTCCCCCTGGGGCAGCAAGATGCACAGTGGGTATTTGAGGTCATGGCCCATGCATGGTCTGACTCCACGAAGGAAACCTACGGCTTGGGCCTTCTGGCCTTCCACTCCTTCTGCAACACCAAAATGATTCCCGAAGAGCAGCACACTCCTGCAGACCCCACCCTCATATCCATTTTCATTGCAGCCATGGCTGGCTTATATGCAGCAAGCTCCATCTCCAACTACATCAGCAGTGTTCAAGCCTGGCACCTTCTTCATGGTCTACCTTGATGTGTAAATGAACAGGAAATCATTGTCCTCATCAAAGCCTCCAAGGCCCTCATCCCCCCTTCCTCCAAACACTCCTTGAGAGAATCATACACCATCAACATCATTGCACAAATCCGATCCCACCTCACCCTCTCCAAGCCCCTCGATGCCACAGTCTTTGCATGCCTCATGACAATGTTTTTCGCCACTGCCCACACAGGGGAGTTCACCGTGCCCAATATCAAGGCCTTTGACCCTCAACTGCACATCACTTGCCAATACCTCAGCAAACAAACAGACCACCAAGGCCTCACAGTGACCAATCTCCATCTCCCTCAAACCAAATCTGTGCCCCAAGGAGAAGACGTCAACTGGGTGAAGCAGCAAGGTTCTGCTGACCCCATCAATGCCCTTGCCAACCACCTTCGCATCAACAACCCCCCACCCAACACCCACCTATTCACATACAAGGAAAGAGGCAAATTCTGCCTGCTCACGCGTTACACCTTCCTGCGTACCTTGGAATTGACCCTCAAAAAAGCAAATCTGGCACAGTTGAAAGGCCACGGGATCCGCATCAGATCCACCCTCAAATATCTACTGTGCAACATACCACTCAACGTAGTCAAGATCAAGGGAAGATGGGCCAGTGATGCCTTTGTAGTCTACCTTCGCCACCATGCTCAAGTACTTGCCCCATACATACAGGCCAACCCTGCCCTCTACCACTCCCTCCTACATTACACTCTGCCACCAGCGAGACAGTAGTTCCTTCAGTGAGTAGCAGTGACTCCTATCACTCGGGCTTACAGCAAGAGCTACCCACGTTGTCCCCCACTCCTTTCCACCTTGGGTATGCAGCTCATGCCTTGCCCTGCAGAGCCGCCTGAGGCCCAGGGCCGGTCAGCGCTACGCGCTTTCGCCTGTACCCTGCCACCTAGCCACTTCCACGCGTCCCGCATTTTAGCCACCTAGACACCGTACATAACATTACTATCACGCGCATAATGTTACCTCTCCTTCCTCGCCCCCTTCATACCACAGCTAAGACCAAAGATAAGTGACTAATCTTGTGACTCTTCAGTTCCGCACGCAGACAAACGACGGTGTGGTGCAATCGAGGTTAAGTTTTTTTTCTGCGTTGGAATACGAGACGAACCAGGTAGCAGCGAACACATTTTATCTATTGAATAAATACCTTTTTTATCGTTCAGATCTTAACGAACAACGTCGGAGCACTGCACTGATGGCAAGGTCGATCATACCATCCAAGGTCCTGGGTAGTTGGTGATCTAACCAATCTTAGACCATGATGCTACCTCGCCACTGGCGCCATTCACGCTGTCGTTTGCAATTTATTGTGAAGTACTTAGTAGTGGCTGTGCAGAGAGCAACGGAGTGTGTCGGTGGGCGACATGTTCAACACACTTTGATAGCAATGACTCTCGTTCAGGAACAAGAACCTTCCCTATCACCGAAGCAAAGTGCCGTTCTCTGACTATGAACTAA
This sequence comes from Austroboletus eburneus, assembly GCA_038090175.1. Taxonomy (NCBI): domain Eukaryota; kingdom Fungi; phylum Basidiomycota; class Agaricomycetes; order Boletales; family Boletaceae; genus Austroboletus; species Austroboletus eburneus. The sequence goes on along the minus strand of JBBPMF010000586.1, from coordinate 15,302 downwards.
GAAAAAGTACAGTCCGTTTTTTTTTGTTTGCTTTTTTCGCTAGCTCTATTACTAAACAGCATGATACGGTCCAGAAGATTCGGACAATTTGTACGCTTAGGGAAACATGGCAATGCAAATGAGCACCTGAAACCCCTTGCCACCGGTTGTGATGTTCTGCAATCAGTCAATCAATATTTATGTAGTATGTCGTTTCTTCATTCACCTGCTACTCTAGTCGTCCAGCGCAACATGTACAACGCAACCACGATACTGACCATGCAATATCTCCAACCCTCATGGAGCACATGAAACCATACGTCCGCACCCAGGCAGCAAAATTGAGTGTTTGCCCTGGAACATATCGTCAAGGTCTTGTATTCTTGGTCGGTCCGCTCCGTCATGTAAACCCGTCTTCACGATCAATTCTTCACGATCGGTCGATTTATGCCATGCCAAGGCACTATGCATGGGAACTACAATTACGGGAATAATCAGAGACATGTAACAGGGGATTAGAAGGTTATATCCATCTTCCCGTGAGTATTTTGCTTGCTACTATCGAAGGATACCGTTACTTGGCAACGACTCACAGTATGTACCTGCTACCGCAGGACTTCCCCTCTTCTCCGCTTGTCTCTGTGGCACTTCTTAGTCGGATTCACAATCTATGATGGAAACAGAGAATGCATATCATTTAAGAGGTCTTGATTTGAGTCCTCTGGATACATTTCCATGCCCTTTTCAAAGGCGCTTCTCTCTTTGATTATCATCAGCCTTTTTGTCGTTGGCGCGACGCCCGTCACTCGTAACACTGGGAAAGCCACGCTTAGCTTTGCGACCAAGTTCAGCGTCGATGGCCCTCTCAACGTGGTCGAGAAGGACCGTGCTCGTGCCCAGGCATTCAAAAACAACGCCGGCTATTTGGAAAAACGAAGTGGCAGTGGGGATGTTAGTGCCGTGAACAGTGCACTAACATATACTGCTCAAGTTGGTGTAGGCAATCCCGCGACAGAGTGTATATGTGTCGTTCGCGTATGTGATGCGTACGAACTAATATTGTCTATAGACACACTCCTTATCGACACTGGAAGTTCCAACATTTGGGTCGGAGCCAACAAAACATATGTCAAGACCGCCACCAGTAAAGATACTGGCAACGCCGTAGTACGCACATTAATTCCATTATACAATTTTCTCAAGTTCTTACAGTGGAACTAGTCGGTGTCCTATGGATCTGGAACATTCTCTGGCGAGGAATATCTGGATACCGTCACGCTTGGTTCCAGCTTGGTCATCAAGAGCCAGTCTATCGGGGTTGCTAAATCTGCCTACGGATTCCAAGGCGTTGATGGTATTCTTGGCGTTGGCCCCACTGACCTTACTGTGGGCAGGGTCGATAATACAAGCCTGGTCCCCACGGTAACGGATAACCTTCTCTCGCAAGGCGCGATCTCGGAAGATGTACTCGGTGTCTATTTTGTTCCGGCATCAGAATCGGACAAAAATGGCATACTCACCTTTGGTAGTGTGGACGATTTGGTCATAACCACCTCAGTGCGATATGTGCCGCTCACAAACACATCACCTGCGTCTAAATACTGGGGTATTGACCTGTCGATCACCTACGGCGGCACGACGATCCTGTCGGAGACTGCTGGTGTCGTCGACACTGGCACTACACTGGTCCTCATTGCCACAGGTAGGATATTTTTCGAGACATATAGACCGATCGTGCTCCTAAATCCAGTGCTTCCACAGATGCATTCTTAAAGTACCAGTCTGCGACGGGCGGTAAGCTCGACCATGACACAGGTCTACTCGAGATCTCGACGTTGCATTACGTCGAGCTAAAGACGCTCTCATTCAACGTCGGAGGGGAATCATATGATCTTACACCCAATGCCCAAATCTGGCCGCGATCCCTGAACACTGCGATCGGAGGTAATGCCGAGGCTATTTATCTTGTCGTCAACGACATTGGGACTCACTCTGGGTCCGGACTCGACTTCGTCAATGGGCACACTTTCCTGTGCGCGCAGCTTTTCTCGTTCTTGGTTTGTGGCGCTGACGTGTTCTTTTCAGTGAACGCTACTATGGCGTCTTCGATACCAGCAAGAACCGGGTCGGCTTTGCGTCGACAATTTATACCGAGTCGGATAACAACTAAGGCACCTTACTCAACCGTGACTGCCCTGGTCCTCTCTTTATATCATAATAGAAAACCTTCTTGCCTTCTTGCCTTGGTTGTTACTCTACAGTTTACAGACTCCCGCTGAGCACTGTGTACCAGATGTTCCGACATCATAGGGTTCAGATATGCCCAGAGCCTCGGCCTTGCTTTACATCAACGTGTGGGATGGCGTATGCTCGGTGTGGTTGGTTCAGGACCCACACACAATTTCTACTCGTCTCGCAACTTGAACGCGCGAGAATCTCACTACGACCGGTAAGCGTGTTACATCGGATAAGTTCGTTCAAGCAGTTCACATAAGTGATTCACCTTCTAAGGGAATTAAAACGTTTCGTCTGTCGCCTCCAATACATTGTGTTCGCTTCAGAGTCGATTTCAAGCTTGTTCTTTGTCTCCCTGTTTGCTCTGTCAAGTGCGTTCGTTCTTTCTGATCAATCTATGTGTGACATACATCAAACCAATGATCCGTTCTAGTCGTCAATCCTGACACAGGCTATCGCAGGATCGATTCGCTTCGAGTCATCTACTAGTGGATGAAGACTGCGGTGGTGGCACATGTTGAGGTCGAATAAAGATGGCTGTTGAGCAACATTCCCGAAGTTTGGAAGCTGAACGACCGTGATAATAGGGGCGGGATTCAAGTAGGCGAAACGATCAAGGCTCAAGGTGTAACATCCCCCTGATATCATCTCTACCACCCCTGACTCACCACGTGCATTCGTTTTCTATAGCGTGCTGCGAGGGCGAGGGTAACACATGCAACGATGATGGAGCCGTTGGCCCGGCCCGGCTCCGTAGCATGCCCGCGTCCTCCACCTCGTGAAGTCGTGGTTATGAGTTGAACGGGTAAGTTGGTGGTGCGGCTCGAGGGTGATGACAATGGGAAAGCAGCTCTTTACTTGTTCCCTCACCACCGGCGTCATTGCTGCCACACGGTACGCCCTTGTCCTCTATTCGTTGCGTGCACGTGCCCACGGCGTTGTTTTCGTTGATGCGGTAGACGCAACATGTCGTCGTCGATATCGAGTCGGCACCGGGAGCGCCCACGCGCAGTCCGCGCTCGTCGTTGTGGAAGATGGCGAATGATCAGAGGGGACGATGCACTGATAATAATCCTTCGTCCCTGTGGGAAAATATTTTATGCAATGGGGGTAATGGTGCATACCTAGCTGCTGAAATGAGACATGGTATCCGTGACCGTTTCGAAGTAATCGACGTACCCAAAAGTCGACAAGAACTTAGAATATAGATCAAGGCCTTCCAAGCCAAAGTGTCCAGGATGCTGCCACTTGGGAAGACCTTCCAGAGTATCTGCATCTTGCTCGCTTCCTTCCGGTTACAGTGATCCAAGTCTATAATATCAGAATGCGCCACTCATCTCCTTGGCAACCTTCAAGTAATTGGCCATTGTCCACACTTCGTCATCGAGGGATTCTTCTCTTCTGGTGGCTCGAAGGGCATGACAATGGGACCATGATCGCGTTGTTGGTCATGCATGAGAGTAGGAATAGGTTCTTCCAGTTTCCTCAGCACTGTACAACATGTCAGGAGTATGGCCATTGAAATGGCTACCCGCCTACGGTACTGAATATGTGAATTATTGGAAGAGTTCTTGCTGAAGAGAATGGGACCTCATTCTCGGCGTTACGACGCAATCTCAGGGATCTACGCACCAATCTCCACGTCGTGCAAATTCTAGGGAACTAATCAATCAATCTCGTTTGAGAATACTACTACTCCTTCCTGATGACACTGGTATCATTCTTATCATTCTCTTCGCTACCGGTAAGTTCCGTGCTGAGGGATATGAGGGCTATGTCAGCATGATTCCTAGAAGATGCATTCCAAACTTACCAGAACATAACGGGGGAGTTATCAACTCTGAAACGACCACTGGCTATTACCTATGCCAACCTGGAGACGATTATGTTCGAGGACGAAGGTGAATCTTACGATCTCGTCCAGAACGCACAAATTTGCCCCTGTAATACGGTGAATAGTGTCCTTTGTGCGAAGGAAGAGACCAGCCCGAGGCACCGCCGATGGTCGAGCGGAGTGGACGAAAGAGCCGTCTGTTGGATGCGGAGGCGCGATGGTGCGAAAAGAAGAATTATGCCAGAAGCTCAGCTTTGGCTCAAGACGAACTGAAGCCGCGTGGTGCATTGGTGGCGAAGAGAAAGTCCACTTCATGCACCAACTTTCTTCTAGGATGCTCACTTGCCTCGACTAGTCCAGAACTCGATAGTTGGGTTAGTCCAAACAAACTTGTACGAGCCGTAAGACCTATCGGTGTTTGATTTGGCTTACCAAGTTACGCACTTCGTAAATTTTACACAGGTTCAGATGCGCCGGGAATGCCCTAGTAATGTCGTTTCACTGCACCAGACTTCAGTATATTTCCGGACCAGTAGGTATTCAACATGATCGTTCACGCATACGAGAAGGCACGACGCATTCCAATTACCTTGCGGGAACATTCGCTCGGAAAAAGACGAAGGTGTTCTATCGTCTTTCATTCCAGGTGGTTTCAGGCACACTAACCAGGTATGATCCGAATTTCATCACTTCTATAGACGCCTGATGTCAACGGAACCCCGACTCTTCCATCAGAGTGAGCTTTCTTGATCTTTAGGCGCTACGCGTTCAGCATGCAAAAATTTACTTGGAATCAGAGGACCATATGGGTCGTTGATTCTCATCTGGCCACGGCGGCTCTATCGAACATGTAGGGTCGGGCGTCCTTGGAACGCCCACATCTATGGAAAAGGCTACTTGTCGATTCATGCGGTTCCAGCCAACGCACCCCTCGTCCGCGTGGTACGCCTTCTGTAACAACAGAACGTATGATTGTGGACCGCATCGTTCCATTGGAAAAAGTAAATCACAGTATTTAAAGGAACATGATCGATCAGGAAACCTTCAGTCCCGTCATGTTCCCCTCGAAGGCACTACTCTCCTTGATCCTCATCAGCCTCTCCATCGTGGGCGCGACGCCTGTGACCCGTACCACGGGCAAAGCTACGCTCAGTTTTGCCACCAAGTTCAACACAGAAGGCCCTCTCAACATTGTTGAGAAGGACCGTGCTCGTGCGCAAGCTCTCAAGAATGTGAGCCGTCATGAAAAACGAAGCGGAGATATTAGTGCCACCAATGCTGCAGTGACATACACAACTCAAGTCGGCGTCGGCAGCCCTGCAACAAATTGTGTGTGAATCATTCGTCGGTATGGGCATACGAACTAAACATAGATTCATAGATACCCTTCTTATTGATACTGGAAGCTCCAACACCTGGATCGGAGCCAATAAACCATACGTCCCAACCGGCACGAGCAAACCTACCAACGGGATTGTCGTATGTTTCTTAGTGTCATGACATGCTTGCATTAGTTCTAAAGGGCGGATGTAGTTTCTGCGCTATGGTTCTGGGTATTTCCTTGGAGAGGAGTATTTGGATACTGTCACGCTTAGTCCCGACTTCGTCATCGCCGAGCAGTCCATCGGGGTTGCCGACATTGATATGGGATTCCAAGGTGTTGATGGCATTCTCGGTGTTGGCCCCGTTGGCTTGACGAAGGGCACTGTCAACTTGAGTGGGAGCGTAATTCCTACGGTGACGGATAACCTCCTCTCTCAAGGCAAGATCTCCCAAGAGGTGCTCGGCATCTATTATGTTCCGTTTTCTGAATCCGACAGCGATGGCACGCTCACCTTTGGTGGTGTGGATGATTCGGTCATGACAAGCTCTGTTGAATACGTCCCGCTCACGAAGACTCACCCTGCATCGAGATACTGGGGTATCGACCAGTCCATCTTTTACGGCGACGACGAGATCCTGTCGCAGACTGCAGGTATCGTCGACACCGGCACTACCCTCATCTACATTGCCACGGGTGAGTTATTCGTGAAGACCGATCGACTGAGCTCGATCTGACATGTCGTACTTTCATAGACGCGTTCCACATGTACAAATCTGCGACGGGCGCCGTGCCCGACGAGAACACCGGTCTGCTGAAGATCACTCCAGCACAATACGCCAATCTCCAGACGCTCTTGTTCAAAATTGGCGGAGCGTCCTACGATCTGTCGGCTAATGCACAAATTTGGCCGCGGTCGCTGAACACGGCAATCGGAGGTGACTCTGATTCAATTTACCTCGTCGTCAACAATATTGGGAGCAATTCGGGGTCTGGACTTGACTTTATTAATGGGTACACCTTCCTGTGCGTGCTGAAATTTTCACTTTAATAGTTTTGTGATTTTTGAGGATGACACCTCTCTAGTGAACGCTTCTACAGCGTTTTTGATACTGCCAACGGCCAAGTTGGCTTCGCATCCACGCGTTTCACGGAGTCAACAAGTAACTAAAGTGGGTTGAAGATGTCGTTTATAAGGACTACTCTTTCTAATCGCTCTTTGCGGCTGATGTATCATTCGGTGGGGTTGTGTATGGATTCGTGACGCAGGAAAGTACGCTAGACCTTTTAGGTTTTCCACCATTCCAGACGCTCTGTATTTATCAATCTCTCGTCTACGTTCCATTTTCCACGCCATTGAACTTTTCCATATTTTGACATCCACATAACCGCATTCGTCACCACTACAATCAAACTGGTGTGCTCGCCATCTGTGCTATGTATCTACGGAGCACACGAAATTATCAATGTGAGAATGCCAGAACTCATGAACGGGAACTTCCCAAGGTAGCCAAGCTTGGTTCTGGTTTGGACATTATCATACATCCAGAAGATTGCCGGAAGGCATTCGGCATTGGCCCTCTTGACCTGACGGGGGCGTCGTCGACGTCGTCGGGTAAGGTCAGTAACACGAGCACGGTCCCTACGGTGACAGATAATCTTTATTCGCAATGCATGATCTCCCAAGACAATTCGGTCCTTTCCCTCTCACGACGGCTTCCCCTGCCTCGGACTAGTAACTGGTATCGACTAATTGATCTCTTCGGACGGCGGCACAATCTTGTCGGAGACTACTGGCTTCGTTGACACCGGCACCGCCTCTGGTGAGATGTTTGTTGAGATTCATCGACAACTGAGTGCTTGACTCTCACTGTGAGACGCATTCAAGTTCAGTCAATACCAGTTTGCGACGGACAGCACGCCCGACGAGGCCACCGATCTACTTCAAAAGATCACGTCATCACAATACGCGAGACTCAGAGAGGAACACTCGAGACGACGTGAGTGTCGATCAACGGCGCGAACATATTAAACACGGGGTCTGCGCTGGCTAAGTTTTTGTCATGTAAGCTTTCTAGCACTCTCGTTCAGTATCGATGACTTCCTACGATCTCACTCTCGATGCACAAAATCTAGCCTCACTCAGCTCAGCAATATCGGATCCAAATCAGGTTCTGCGTTCGACTTTATCAACGGATACACGTTCCTGTGCGTGTTCACTTTTTACTTTTGCTGGTTAAAATCAGAATATCCTGTCTACTGGTGGGCATGGTTTCGAAGTTCTCGTCAGGGGGCTACCGCTATCCCGACCATCGCCCTTCCAATGCCGTTTAGGGTACCAGCTTCCAGTCTTAAGCCCTATCGAGGAAGTTGGCCAAGAGGCGCGACTCCAGATAGACTGGTTGCGAATCGGGGTATACAAGTGGGGAGAGAGATACTTCCTGCTCGACGGGAGCGCCGTCAGATATACCTGGAGCGCAGGTACTCTCCCACAGGTGGTGCGGGCACGAGAGGTCCTTTCGGAGTCCCCGCGGGCAATTTTGCGCTGCCATGTGGTACCCACGTTGACATCATTTCAACGTGGGGTCCGCCCTTCACCATCCCCAAGGGATTCGATGAGCGACAGATGAGCGACACAGAGTGCCCTTCTTGGTCGGTCATCCGACTGTCACACATATTCCCCGAGGAACTACACAGAAAAAGGGCATTCGCCGATTTCTGTCGTCTCGACATCGTTGACTGTGACTATTTTTTTTAGCGTGGATGTACGATCGTGCAAGAAGCAGGCGTGGTCATTTTGGTTAGTGCGCTTCATCGACTGGCGGCAATGACGGTGCTGGGCGACGAGCGGCGTGGACTGCTTATCAGCGATGAGTATACGACGCAGTCGACAGGAAATTTTTTTCTTCAGATACGGCTGCAGGAAATTATTGAGATGCGGTGCACACGGGACGAACTTTCGAAGAGATTCACGGTTCTTTGGAGGTGAATGGCTAGTCCGACTTAGCCCGGTCCAAGTATTCAAGGGCAAAGCGGTGGACCCCATGCACGTTGCCCCCCGCATAAATTTGTCGTCGAGTGCCTTCGTCGTCGCGAGGTCATAGGCCTGAGGTGAATGAATGGGGCCTCAATGGCGCGGTCAACCCGGCACGGCTTCGGCTTCGGCTTCGTTGTGTGCCCGTGCCTACGGAGTTGTCTTCGTTGAGGCCTTGGGTTTACCGTGTCGTCGTCGAGGTCGAGTGAGGAGGGCGTATTAACCTCACAAAACTGGCGCTCACCATATACCCTTGTACTAAAACGAACGACCGTGGTGTACCGCACACACCACGTTCAGTGGATACTGCATCATTTGTGACAGGATCTTTTTCCGACAAAGATATGTCTCCGGATGTGGATGTTCGGGAAATGTTACGAAGACTTGAATGGACCTGGAATCCACGGGTATCTGGATCTTGCTGGAGTCCTTCCGGTCGCAATGATCTAATATTAATATGTGGAACGCGCTAGACTGGCAATTGCCCACACTTTATCATACTAGAAGGATCCTTCTCTTCTGATGGTTCGAAGGGCAAAGCAGAGTATGGCACGCTTGGCAATTGTTTTCAGTTATTTGCAAGTCAGCCTCTCCCTCACAGCCGTCGATAAACTGCGTACTTTACTGCGAAGATTATCATCATAATTGCCAAGCATGATGTCGCATTCTCTTCAAAAGTACATTCAGTACCGTAGGCAGGTAGTCTTACTTTGGATCAAACCAAATCCAAGGAAACTCGATACAGACCGACCAGATAACTAGGTTGAATTTGACAGACTCTGGAGGGCCAATCTCTATGTTGCATCCTGCGTGCAAATGATTCTAGGAAACTAATCAATCTCGCATGGGAATGGCACACTCCTCCTTTATTAATTTCGTCGCTATCGGTGGGTCCCGTGTGTGGAGGGCTATGCCAACACTGACAATGTGCTTCTTTCGAAACATGGCAAGTGCGTTGCAAACAACTGGATTTTGTAGAGTTCTAGGGTCTCCTAACCATTTGAACTCCATCGCAGTATGGCAACCCGGAGATGCTGACGGTCGAGAACAAATGTACGTCTTCCGACCTCATTCCGAACGCACATATTTGGCTTCATAATACGCTGAATAATGTGGGTCATTCATAGGACATGTACACTAGGGAACGAGGTGAGGAAGGTGTGGGCGAAGCCCAGGAGGGCCACAGGCCCGAGGTACTACCGACCGAGCAGGCTGCCGCACGAGTGCTGAAGGTCGAGCGGAATGGACGAAAGAGTCGCCCGTTGGACCCGAGATATTGTGCGAAAAAAGGTGAAGTACGCGCCAGAAGCAGGGGCGCAAGACGGACTAAGCTGCGTGGTACACTGTCTCTTCGCCGCCTCTCCTCATGCATGGACATTCTTCTGGAATGCTCACTGACCTCGACTAGAACGATACGTGAGCAGCCCAAAGTTCGAACAAACTCCCAGGGTGGTAAGACATATCGGCGTTTGAATTGCACTCTGACTTACCTTGTCAGTATGCACTTGGCAATTCTTTTTTTCGCACACTCAAGCCGCTAGCATGGTTCACCGAGTAATGATAGAATGTTGTTCCACCAGACGCCACAACCCTATACCTTCAACAGCGCCAGGCCAGTTACTAGGTGTGTTTCATAAACACGTTGGCGGAGATTTACGCTCAAACATCTGTCAGATAATCAATTCTGGCTCCAACATGAGTCGCCTTATAATTATGTTGTAAATTTTCGTTTTAACGCAATCCTTAAGTATAAATTTCTCCTTAGCCTCGAAATCTTGTGCTCCTCGCTTCGTCGATTGTGGATGCATACGACAGGTCACGACGCATTGCAATTACCTTGTAGAGGCATCCAGAGAAGTTATATCATCACATCTTCACCTGGTTTCAGACGCACTAACGCCTATTGGAACTGGTATGATCCGGATTTCATCACTTCATTAATAGATGCCTGATATCGACGGAACCCCGACTCTTCCATCAGAGTAAGCTTCCTTGATCTTTAAGTGCTACGCGCGCTTCATGCAAGAACGTACTGGAGACCGAAGAACCGCATGGTTTATTGATTCACATCTGGCCACTGCGGCTTTATCGAACATATGGGGTCGGACATCCTTAGAATGCCCACATCTATGGAAATGGCTATCTGTCGATTCATGCTGTTCCAATTCACACACCCCGTCCGCGTGGTACGCCTTTTGTGTAACAACGGAGCGTACGATTGCGCATCTCATGCCATTCAGAAGAGCGAATCCGTAGTATTTAAGAGATCATGATCGATCTGGAAGACTCCAGTCCTCTAGATACATCGTCATGTTCCCTTCGAAGGCACTCCTCTCCTTGGTCCTCATCAGCCTCTCCATCGTGAGCGCGACGCCTGTTACCCGTACCACGGGTAAAGCTACGCTCAGTTTTGCGACCAGGTTCAATATCGAGGGCTCTCTCAACATTGCCGAGAAGGACCGTGCTCGTGCTCAAGCTCTCAAGAATGTGGGCCATCTGGGAAAACGCAAAGCGGATATTAGCGCCACCAACGCCGTAGTGACATACACAGCTGCGGTTGGTGTCGGCAGCCCCGCGACAGAGTGTATGCGGATTATTCATCTATATGGATTATACGAGCTAAATATGGGTCCATAGATACCCTTCTGATTGATACTGGAAGCTCCAACACTTGGATCGGAGCCGATAAGCCATACGTCCCAACCAACACGAGTAAAGCTACCGGCGACATTGTCGTATGTTTCTTAATATCATGACATGTTTGCATTAGTTCTGAAGGGTGGATATAGTATGTGATGTATGGTTCTGGAAGCTTCATTGGAGTGGAGTATTTGGATACTGTTACGCTTAGTCCCGACTTGGTCATCGAGCAGCAGTCCATCGGGGTTGCTAAAGCTGCTTATGGATTCCAAGGTTTTGATGGTATTCTTGGTGTTGGCCCTGTCGACCTGACGGAGGGTACGGTCAGCGACCAAAAGACGGTCCCTACGGTGACCGATAACCTTTTTACGCAAGGCACGATTCCTGCAGAGGTGTTGGGCATCTATTATGTTCCGGCCTCTGAATCTAACAGCGGTGGCACGCTCACGTTTGGTGGTGTGGACGACTCGTTCGCGAGCTCCGTGCAATACGTCCCGCTCACGACGACTTCCCCTGCGTCGAGCTACTGGGGTATCGACCAGCGCATATATTACGGCGATGACTTAATCCTGTCACAGACTGCAGGTATCGTCGACACCGGTACCACCCTCATTCTCATCGCCACTGGTGAGCTTTTGTGATGACCGCGACCGAGCACGATCTGACGTGTAATGCTTTTATAGACGCATTCAATATGTACCAATCTGCGACAGGCGCCACGCTCGACGAGAACACCGGTCTGCTAAAGATCACTCCAAAACAATACGCCAATCTCCAGACACTTTGGTTTAAAATTGGTGGACCGTCCTACGGTCTGACGGCTAATGCACAAATTTGGCCGCGGTCGCTGAACACGGCAATCGGAGGCAACTCTGATTCGATTTACCTCGTTGTCAACGATATTGGGAGCGATTCGGGGACCGGACTTGACTTTATTAATGGGTACACGTTCCTGTGCGTGCTCAATTTTTTTTAAACTTTATTCGGTGTGTGATTCTGATGATGACCTTTTGTTAGCGAGCGCTACTACAGCGTCTTTGATACGACCAATAGACAAGTCGGCTTTGCATCCACGTCTCTCACTAACTCGGAGAGAAATTAACATAAGTTCAAGTTGACATTTATTTGAATTGCTCGGATTACCGCTGATTACATGTGGCCGATATGCTTTGCGTAGCAGAGAATGCTCTCGGCCTTATTATTGATATGTTGTACATACTTTTTTATTTCTTTCGTTGTACTTGTGATATCAAGGTTGACGACTTGTATGTATGTGGCACATCGCGATAATATATGGATGAGAAGAATTCCGGACTTAACCCTTCAACGACTGAAATTGTTTTCCGCCTTCAAAAGGGGGCTTGAAGCTTGATCTCTCGTTATTGTGCGTTCCACCATTCCGACTTGGTCCCAGATAAGAAAGTCTTGTCAGCTTAAAATACGTAGACACGGCAGGAATCTACACAGTACTAGGAGAGCGACCTATGAGTTATATCAAGTATTAGTCTATCGTAGGCTACGATACGAGTCATTAGGATTAGCTCCTTCGATATAAATAAGATACGATCGGGATTGTGTTTTTCATCGCGACATGCCACTTGCCCTATTTGGTGCATTTATGTAATAAGTTCTCGTTAGTTCCAAAAAACCTAACCAAATAGTGCGGTGTCACACCGTGACCACCACGATGATCGTGTGGCAAAGACACTGTAAGTATTTCCATGTGTATTACTATAGCGTCCCAACGCTGGGTGTGAGTCATCACTTGTCTGGTGGTCATCAGAACCATGATAGGTCGCACATCCGTGGGCGAAGAATGACTCGCAGACCGCTGGCGGCAGTCGCCTCCAATCAGAAATACAGGGGGTCTCGCGACGATACGACGTGCGACATGTGAGACGATACGAATGCCACGCGCCGGTGACCGCGGTTCGCTCGCCAATACTGTAGGTGCAATGTTGTGTAGTGTGCGAAGTAAAAATTGGCAGGGGGCTGAGATCGGCAGGAGCTGTGGTCGGAGGGACTGGCGAGGCAGGCCCATCAGCGAATTGGAAACTCTTGCTCTGGGAGTAGAGAGGGTTCAGGAGGTGGTATCCTCTCCTGTTGCATGAGTGAGGTCAGTGTTCTGGTTTCCCGAACGAGATAATTTCATGTGCTCCATGGATACACAGCCCAAAAATGTGCACGGCAGTTTAATTGTAGTAATGACGGATCGAGGCGTTTGTTTTCTGATAAAGCTGAAGTACGTCAGAACATGGAATCCAATAATTTAGAAAAAGGACAGATTCACTATGTAGAGTGACCTCATGTTATCACAGAGAGTTCTCAAGATCTCACTCTTCAGACCATTTGACTCAGGCTTTCAGAGTCGTGTCTCTACTGTTAGATTTAGCTTAGCATACAAACGTAGCTTACATACATAATACCATTGATATTTCTTGGTCGTACATTTTCCCTTTTCCTCAGTCACACCTACTACTGTGTGTCTGAGGTATGTTCATTTCACACTCGTTTACCTACTTGTAGCTAACCTGTACGCATAGACTCATTCTTGTACAGGTAACATAGTCACACCTACTACCGTGTGTCCGAGACTCATTCTCATACAGGTTATGAGCCCCGGTGCCCACTGTTGAACCTCAAAATGTGTTCACTCTTACACTCATTGAAACCCAACATTCATTGAACTGCAAACATGTCTAGTAGAGTTGGAGACAGAGTACTTGAGGTCCTGAAGCTGGATGCTTCAGGGAAGGACTGGCTGATATGGAAACAGTGGCTTAAAGTATCACTCACAGCTCGTGGTCTCATAGAATACCTGCATGGAACCAAAACAGCACCCACCAACCCTGCAGTGGGGCAAGCAGCTGCATGGATACCAACCATGCCTGCAGAGATACAGGCCATGCAGGATTACTCAATGTTACGCTCGACGTGGTCGAGGCGTGGCCTACAACAAGGGTCGAGGGCTTACTGTCGCTATACAGCTGACAGGGATCAAAGGGGTAGTCTGAGGACCGTCGGAGAGATGGGATCGAAGGGTTTCTGAGAACCGTCGAAGAGACGGGATCGAAGGGTTTCTGAGGACCGTCGAGGGGACGGGATCAAGGGGTCTGGCAAGGGTCTTCCTTGGCAGAGGTTCTTAGGACACCGTAAGTCTAACGGTGGATCAAGGGGTTTCAAGGGAGCGTCCACTCAACAGTAGGACGAGGACTGGGGGACCGAGACAATCCAAGGTACAAGGTAGATTGTAGGAGGTCTAGGATGAGGAACTACAGTGGTGTACCGAGGGTTTATATACTCGAGCCAAGTGGTTAAGGGTAGGTCAAAGAAGAAGGTGAGTCAGCGATGGAAAGCGATGGAATCACGAAGAAGAGCTGAGTCACTATGGAACGATGCGACGGCATCAGAGAGATATTGATAATACAGCTGCGGATGAGTCACGCTAAATATGTAAGCGGTATTCGAAGAAAAGATTAGGAAAAGAGAAAGCCCAAGCGGGGCTCGAACGTCGGAGCCTAAGGCCTTTGGTGTACAACGGTAAGTGAAGATCAAGGAAAAAGGTAAGGGGCCAACAAATCATAACACCCCCACTCTTCACGGTCCTCCTCTTCTCGCTGAGGACACCCTCACCCCTTAGGACAACGTCCCCCAGTCTGCATCCCTTGTCGAGTACCCACCCCCCCTCCTTCTCTGCCGGCAGCGGAAGATTACGAATTCTTTGTCAGTGCCGAAGCCGATGACAACGAGACCGGTTCCTACCATGGCGATTATTAGGGATTTCGTCGCAGACTCACCCATAAGACGGGGGTAATGTTACGATTCGTTGGTCCCTTACCTTTTTCCCTGACATTCGTTCACCGTTGTACACCAAAGGCCTTAGGCCCCGGCGTTCGAGTCCCGCTTGGACTCTCTCTTTTCTTGATCCTTTTCTTCGCATACCGCTTACATATTTAGCATGACTCATCCGCAGCTGTATTACCAATACCTCCCCGATATTATCGCACCATTCCATAGTGACTTAGCTCTTCTTCGCGATTCCATCGCTTTCCATCGCTGACTCACCTTCTTCTCTGACCTACCCTTAACCACTTGGCTCGAGTATATAAAACCTCGGTACACCGCTGTAGTCCCTCATCCTAGACCTCCTACAATCTACCTTGTACCTTGGATTGTCTTCGGTCCCCCAGTCCTCGTCCTACTGTTGAGTGGACGCTCCCTTGAAACCCCTTGATCCACCGTTAGACTTACGGTGTCCT
>JBBPMF010000585.1:0-22328 GCA_038090175.1 Austroboletus eburneus | reverse complement strand
TGTAAACCAAATGGTTAAGGGTAGGTAAAGGAAGAAGGTAAGTCAGTGATAGAAAGCAATGGAATCACGAAGAAGCTGAGTCACTATGAAGTGGATGTGATGGCATCAGATAGAAGTTGGTAATACAGCTGTGGATGAGTCACACTAAATAAATAAGCAGTAATGAAAAGGCAATGGTAAAGAAAAAGAACCCAAGTGGAGTTCAAATAGTAAGGGTCAAGGTCCTTTGGTATACACAATGAGTAAATGTAAGGAAAAGAAAAGAGGGGCCCAACAAATTGTAACAGTAACAACACAAGGAAATCAGAATCCAATCTTGAAAATGAATTAGAACTCCTGGAGATTTATAAATGCTTTAGAAGACTCTGAAATTCCCCAGAAACATGATCAAACCCCATGAATACTTCCTTGAATCTTCTCATAAATCCCCAAAACTTACTGCCCCCACAATATTCCCTCTCATGTCCAGAATCTTCATTCCTGAATTACCTCCTGTCTGAGGACATAGACTTCTCCCTGTTTTTCAAAACACCCTCCTGATATCGATCCTTGAATGCCCAGCCCTCTATCACTACTCCCTCTACAATGAAGCACCTATCTTCTCCCCCCTTATCTCAGCCTATCAATAACTCTCCCTCTTAGTCAGACTCAATCATAAGAGAGCTAGAAGAAATTCAACACCAGCAGAATCACTTGATTACATACTCAAATACTCTCTGACTGAAGAACAAATCCAGATTTTTAAAATCATCAACACCTTTTCCAGAGTTGCTTTGACCCATACCTCCAATCACTCCTCTGAGCCCTTATTAAGGAACAAGGAGAGAACTATCTTTTGAGCCTCACCCATGCCTGCCTCGACATATTGCCCTCTTTCATCCCCATTATTGAGAAATTTAATGGGACCAGCCATATTAGAAATCTCTCCATTATGGAAAACTCCAAACCACTACTTGGAGGAATCACTGTGGCCAAGAGGAGAATTAGGGACACAGCCCTACAAATGGCAGAAGAACTGGCCACAATTTCCCTTCCCCAAATCCCCCAAGTTCTATCCATTCAAGATGGCCCAAAAAAGTCTCTATCATTAACTGAAGAAAGTAAGGGACAGGGCACAAGTTCAGTCAGAAGAAAGGAAAACAAAAACAAAAAAAAGTGCTGTCACCCAATCCCATTCCCATTTCCCCAAGACCAACCCCAGGACCAACTCACAAGAGTAGGAAGTTCAACAAACTCACATGCTTCCAGTATGGAAGTATCAAATACCTTTAACCTGACTACCCCATTTACATGTGTCCTTTTTGTCACCAGAAAATCCCTGGACATATCCAAAGAGAGTGTCCCTCTAACCAATGCACCTTCTGTAATGGAATGGGGCACTTCTTTAGTGAATGCTTCAACCCAGAAAACTTCAATAATGACAATATTGTCTTCAATGATGGGAATTCTGTGAAAGGAGACTTTAGAAGTTAAAAAGGGTCTTTAACAGATAGAAGAGGGTAATGTTACAAGTAAGCACAATTCCAGTGATTCTGAAAGTTCTGGAATCAGTTCCTGCAGTTCTGATGCTTCCAGAGCACCTTTCTGCAGTTATGAAAGTTCTGGAATTCTGGAACCACTGGAATACTCTACAACTCTTCAACCAAAATGGGAATCTGAAGATGGACTTCCCTTAAAATGTAATTGGACTCTAATCCCCAAGAACTATGCTCCATATGGTCATATGGAAATTCCTATTCTTGACTCACCCTATTCTTCTCTCATTCCACTTTTATAACTCATGTCATGTGTCTCCAGAATCATTTTCATCATGGACCTCCACTCCTTCTTCCATTCTTCTTCAATAATAGTGTTATTCCTTTCTTATTCATTGATCCACAAGGCCATTGTAGTACACCATGTGCTCCATTCCATCTCTCTTCTGTTCCAAGGTGGTTCTGAGCTGTATAAATACTTAGTAGTTGTCTTGCATGTTTGGCAGCTAGATCTGTGCAATTATACATAGTATTTAGTCTCACTCCTGCCTGAGTCTTGAGTCTCAGCAGAGGACCCCCAGGACTTCTATAGGACATTGTGTCACCTTTGAGGACACACTGAAACTAGACATTGTGCACACATAACAATTTTCAGCTCCTTTCAAGTCAATGAAACTTTTGCCATTCCAGACATACATACAGGCCAATTTGTTGAAACATTCCAATTAGGTCTGATAATTAACTCACCACACAACAAGAGGGGTAAAAAGAAAGGGAAGTGAAGATAATGCATACAGTATTGATTAATTGGTCATCTTTGAAAAAAGTTTCCATTGCCAGACCTGAATGAGTGTTCAATATGGACTTAGATAATTAGAGTGATGAAGCCAGGATGGGATGACAAGATATATTATCATTATTGTCTTCTCTATAACCAACACACTTTTTGAGAAATGCAATACCAATGTGTAGTATTCAATATCTGAATATACCCCACAAGGATAAGTCACACTTGTTATGACAGAATAGCAAGGCATAGTCTTGAAGACTACGCAGTAGCTCACTTTGTAGAAACACTATAGTAAAGCTACTGTACTCAAACTGTAAGTAAACAGTGACTAAGTATGTAGTACTATCCGAATTTGCAACAACAGTCTCGGAGTCGGGGACTGGCGCCTCCGTGCGCCGCTACGATTTGGTATTGTTTTCAAGCCTTTTGGTGACATTTTGAAGTCGAAAGGCTTCAACTCTATCTCCCATTGCAACTGATCTTACGTTGTTTGGTTATGTAATTTGGTACTCTTCCTTTCGTATGCTTTTCGTGCCCTTAATTTCCTTTTCGGCTGGCTGTCCTCCAATCGTAACTCACAATTGACCTTGGTTGTGCTTGTAGAGCACGTCAAGTAATAACGTTATTACCCATCATCCTGATTTGAATTGGCCTGGGTACCAAGAGTATACTAGTCCTTTTTCGTTGGTCAGAAACTGGTCAAAGACTTCAGCAAACCTGGTCCCAAATTTTTGATCGGCGTTAACTGTACAGGTAAGCGTAAGGTAAGTTTAGATGTCATGCAGTAGGTCAGCACACGGTGGTCACCGTCTGTGCAGCTGCCACGTCAGATTTGAAATATTCTACTCACAGGATATCATAATCAAATCATGACTAGGCTGGCAGCGCACTACAGCTGTCACGGTTTTCATAGATAAGCGTCGGGTAATTTCAATCTCCACCGTCGCCCGTTAACTTTACAGACGTCGACCGAATGGATCAGGTCAGCACACTGTGCATGTCACGGTTTTCATTCTACTCACAGTGATATCACAACCAAACCATGACTGTGCCCCCACCCCCCTCCGCTGAACGTTTTTGGCCGGGACAACTGGTTCCGATCGGCCGATGTCAAACACCAAGGAACCGGTCCTATGCTATCAAAATTGTGCTAGGTATACTGATTAGTACTACTTGACGCACTCGACCAGTCTCATTTTCCATCATTTACAACGAGACGAGCTTGACCATGCGTTGGCACGGTACATTGACTTCCATCTCCTTGAACTAAGTACGTTGCCTGTTTGCCAGTCAACATTAATACTGACTGGCATCCTTGGCACGAGAATGACTATCTCCCTTGGCCTCCTTCCTAATAAAATTGATCCGACTCGGATAATGCACTGTCCTGCATTGGTCCTGCATTCCATATCCATGATACGGCGCCGCATCGAGACATTTTTGGTGCATCTTATTCTATAAAAGCTCGAAGATGGTCACTTTCCTTCTCTCCATCCTATACCATGTTCAAGCTGTCGCCAGACCTGGTGTCTCAGCTCCAGACCCTCGCTACCGTCGCTGCCGCTATATTAATTGCCGCCAGTGTTGTTCGTGCAAGGTTGAGGAGGGCCCGCCGTCTTCCTCTGCCCCCAGGCCCGCCGGGTCACTGGCTTTTTGGAAATTCCCTCCCTAGAGAAAAGTACGCACGTCGACTCCTTTAGCTTTTGCACCATTCACATCTCCATACAGTCAATCGCAACAGTTTGCTGCATGGATAAACCAATATGGGCCCGTCATATCGTTACGCGTTGGGCCCAAAATCATGATCATCATTGGGCGTCACCAGGTAAGTCTAATTTTTCAGTGAAACGAATAATTCGATCCGAATGCGTCGGACAGGAATCAGTCGACATCATGGAGAAAGAGGGTGCTCTGCTCGCCGACCGTCCGCGCTCCGTCGCAGCGGGTGAGATCTTCTCACGCGGACTTCGCATGATCCTCGCCCCCGCGGGTGAACAGTTCCGGCGACTTCGCAGGTAAATACAAAATCTGATTCTCAGTCATTCCGAGCTTTACTTTAATAATACCCCACCCAGGGCCGCACATACTCACCTCCAAGCAAAGGCCGTGGAATCATATGGCCCCATTCAGATGCAAGCAGCTCGGGATGTCATTCTCGATATCCTTGATGATCCCAAGCACCACCAAGCGCACGCCAACCGATACGCCGCATCTGTAATCCTCCGTATTACTTATGGAAAATCTACCCCTACAGCAACGAATGCTCCCGAGATCGTCATTATCCACAAGATGCTGAAGCGCTTCCAAACGCTCATGCGTCCTGGTGCGCTGCTGATCGAGAGATATCCATTTTTGAAACATGTTCCATTCTACACGAGCTATCTCGAGGATTGGCGTAAAGAGGAATCGAAACTTTTTCATGATCAACTGGGTCGCGTAGCCAAGGTTTTGGTAATGAGCATTTCTTGTGGGTCATGCATGTGCTTATTCTACTGTTTGCAGAACACGGGTAAAGCAGGTCCTTCCTTTGCTAGATATCTTCTAGAGAACCAAGACACGCATAAACTTTCGTACGAAGAAATGGCTTACCTTGCAGGTTCGTTCTATGGGGCTGGTTCAGATACTGTACGTAGTACAGCGTGTTAGCTTGGCATCATATCTGATCCTGAAGATAGACCGCTGTCGCCCTGATGGTTATGGTTATGGCTGCCGCTTGTCATCCTGAGGCGCAACAGATCGTGCAAGACGAATTGGACAACATCGTCGGACGTGCCAGAGGTACGTTTCTATAACGGAATGTTTGGCTGCGATCTGATTAGTCTATATAGTTCCTACCTTTGATGACTACGATGATCTTCCCCAGATCCAGGCGTTCATGCTCGAGTGTCTCCGCTGGAGACCCGTGACAACTTTGGGTACAGTTCCTAAAGTTTAAACGCATCCGAACTTCTCTTGTTTTAATACAATTTCAGGCTTTGCTCACCGCGCATCAACGGACATTCCCTACGTAAGTTTGCGATCGTAACGTTTCAAACCAGAATAATCAAGTTTGTTATAGAAAGACTTTTGTATTCCCGAAGGGGCCATCGTGTTCGGAAATCATTGGTGTGTACTCCGTTTACTTGCACAAAAGCTGTACTTGGCTCAACGCCGTGAGTAGGGCCATCTCTCGTGATCCAGAGGTTTACCACAACCCCGACAAGTTCGATCCACAGCGGTGGTTGAATAGTAACGGACAAGTCCGTGATGACCTGAAGTTTCCCAGTTTCGGATTCGGTCGACGGTGAGCCTAGTCCCATCGAACGCATACTATTGCGCACTGTGCTGACGTGACGGCAGGGTTTGTCCGGGCCAACATATCGCCAACCGGTCCATCTTTATCAACACTGCTCTTCTCCTCTGGTCTTTCCGTCTTTCGCAAGATCCGAAGTCGCCCATTGACGATAAGGGCTTCGTTGACGGCGTCGTTGCGCACCCTAAACCGTTTGATGTGTGTTTCACTCCACGCATCGCTCACCTCAGAGAAGTGATGACGAAATATGCCTAGAATGTATATTAATGCTCGGCGTTACAGCGGGGTACATACAAGTAGCACAACTTCAGGCTTCGTATTTCTTGTACTACTAGTGAAAATCACAAGGCATGAATGTTTTGGAAGTCGGGCGCGAAAAGATTCCGAGTCACGTGAACCCGGTTTTCCTAGTGTCTACAGTCTAATGGGCAACCGTCTCGCACGGGTTTCGCAACTATAGCATCAGCAACATATTCCGTCGTGGCTTATTGGCGGGTGATGTCGCCATCATAGCTTTGAGCTAGCGTCAAACTCCCTCATGTACATAACCAGGACATTACCGGTCGCCGTGATTAAGCTTAACACGAAGCTATATACGCATAAACAAGGCTGATATAGTTTGAATCACACCCAATACATGGGCTTATTTTCTCCTGCATTTTTTTCCGGCTCGTCTTGCACTGGTTGTCCACCTCAGGCGACACTTCCATACAGTAATGTACATCACAATATACAAAGCCAAGATCACATCTGAATCGATCATATCATTTTTTTAACCATGGGAGACATCAAAAACGATGGCTCTTGTCAAGGAGTACCCTCCTCGAAGAGGAATCTCCAAAACAAGTTGCACGCACTCCCCCAGGTATCACGTACTGCGACAGACACCAAAGGCACCATGAAATGTGGCCCATGGAGCTTAGGCTACCCCCATCATGCCCCAAATCACCCTGCCTACCTTACTGATACCATCACACGCCAGTCCATCTGGGTGATGCCGCCCAGGCACGCCGTTTTTACGCACATGCCCCTCCCGAACCACGCTCAACGGCACCAACCCCGAGTCAAGGAAGGTATTCATGAGCGGCGCAGTATACTCGGGATGACCTTGGATGGTGAGTATGTGCACAGACGTCAGCGGGATGTGCAGTGCATCCGAGCTGAAGTCATCTGGAGATGGTGCAGACGCGTCAAAAAAGACCATGCCTTGGTTGGGCGTCATGTCCGTCGAGCCAAGGATATGAGCGTCGGGCGGAGCTGTGAAGAGGTGGTCACCGTGCATCTGTTGCAGGTCCTGATCGTCGACACCATGCAGGACGTGAGCGTCAGATCACGCGAAAACAAAAACGAAGATGAGACAGACGAGTTCGTCAGAGCCAAAGATGGCCTTGCCGATGCGAGTGAGCTGGATGGCCGTGACGGCAACCTCCCAGTGGTCGTCGTTTGACGTGCAGGCACCACCAAATGCCTTTGCGATGATATGGTGGCCAAAACAGATGCCTGGTGGACGATGTCGGTCGTTCCAACTGATGGGTGAGAGGTCATACCAAATATTTTCATCGACGGTTTCTCGGTGGCGATACGTTTGATGTAGTCGATCAATCGGTCGATCCAGTCGATGTCATCGTATACCGAGGCGCCTGCAAAGGAACGAGATGTCTATCGAAATGGCGACGATAAAGAGGAGAGACGAACCGGAGCCGCTGATCAAGAGACCGTCGTAGTGAATATCGTCGGGAGGATACGATATGGCATTGACGACGTCATACGTGTCGAGGCGAAAGGAAACATCTGCCTGATGTCAAGGGCGTCTACTAGTAAGGCAAGGAACGCACCGGAGCGAATGCGCGCGAGAGATAGAGAGAGGAGGCGGAAAAAGAGGCCATTGAGGCTACCATGCACGGCCTCGATGGGAGGCGGGGAGTCATGGCAGAGTAAAAGAGCCACTCGACGAGTGGTGCCATACATGGTCACTTTCGAAGAGCACCCTGTAGTGCTTATAACGCGAAAACACACCCGTGCTATAATCGCTGTTTGGCGGGCTTGGAGCATGCACGAGGCGAGCTATCCATCTGTAGAGTCGGTCGACATCAAGGGTATTGGAGTTCCTGAACCCTAAAAGGGTCCAGAATGCAGAATCGCTCCTTTTTGGTAACCGAACCTATGCACAAAGTCATACGAAAAAAACTCTTTGCGAGCGGCGAGTTTTCGAAATCAGAGAATCGTTACCTGATTCGGATTGTTTGTTTGTTATTTTGATGTGTTACCCACGAACGGAGGTCGTCCGCTCGTCCGCTCTGCCTGCAAAGTTATGAGTGAAGTTGTCAACGCCCTCGTCGCCTTTGCCGTGATCGTGTTCATCTTCAGAT
The DNA here is from genome assembly GCA_038090175.1 of Austroboletus eburneus. Lineage (NCBI taxonomy): Eukaryota > Fungi > Basidiomycota > Agaricomycetes > Boletales > Boletaceae > Austroboletus > Austroboletus eburneus. The sequence continues at coordinate 14,402 of JBBPMF010000585.1, read as the reverse complement.
GGGCCACCTCAGGTAATCCCCGTACACACGCTCATCCTCCGCCATCTCATCCCCTTCTCAGCACCCGCCCCGTCTGACCCTCGGTCTCCAACCGCCGCACTCGGCTTCAGACCCAAGCATGTCACCCAAGACATGGTACCTGCCCTACCTCCACCTCCTCTCGTCGCTCATCCCCCATAGGTCGACCAGATCCACGCCATGTTCCCCGACATTCCCACGTACGTCCCTCTACCCACCACCACCACCACGCACCTCTGTCTCACTCCCCCTTCTCCCAAGCGACAACATCCGCTTCGACCTCTTGCGCACCGGAAACGTCGAAATCACGACCAACAAGATCCTCGAGCGCGGCTTCCTCGACCCGGTACGTCCCCCACGTCCGAAAAGCGCGCGACGCCGACACCTCCCGTAGCCCCCTCAGGCTTACTTTACGCTCTACCCCCGGCCCGAGACCGACGCGAGCAACAATGCGGACGATGCACAACGTCGCCGGTCGACGAATCGCACTAGCACGACGTCTTCCTCGACGACGGCACGCCAACCGTCGCTGATCGAGCGCTACCAGCTTCAGCAGCGGGTCACTGATTCCAACGATACCGAAGACCAACCGTTCACGGATGCGGGCGGAAAAGCCAAGTGGGAACCTACGCCCGAGGCACGCGAGGCCAGCTTGCGAGAGCGCAAGGCGCAGATGGTGTTGGCTGCGCGGCAGTGCGTACTTTTTTTTTTCGTATTAGCTTCGTCTTTCTGACATTGTTTAGGCGTTTGCTGGTGCAACGACAAGACGAAGCGTCGGGAAGTGGCTCGAGTGCATCATGACGCACGCTCGCGGGGCGGGGACGCAACGTCTAGTCAGTCCCCGTCTCTCAGTTCTTTACGCTCCGTCAAAACTGTTTTCGTTGATTCCTCCACTATAAATGTAGTTTCGACAACCAATGTCCACAAAAGCGGTGTTATGGGTACCGTTCAACGCCACGCTAGCATCGCCCACTGTAAGAGCAAACTATAATACGGTACTATATAAAGAATGTGAATGTGACAAAGAAAGGAAAAGAAAAGACGTTCCTCGATGTGAATATCCAGCTGGTCGACCGTATAAAAAGCAAAACGTGCGTGGCGCCAATGAAAGAATAAAGAATAAACGAGAGAGAGAGAGCAGCAAGCGAATGGTAAAGCTACAGATATGATATAAGTAAGTGGTATACCGTTGCAGAGGTGCAGATTTCTTGTCGTGTATGTGCATGTGTTTTATCGATTAGGCGTAGGTCAACGCGGCAGCAGTTGGCCTGCTTAATTAAAGTGGTCCATGGTCATCTCCTTTCGAGCGTCTCGGTAGCCGTCCTGACGGCCACCGTATCGACGAGCGGCGGTACAAAAACGTGCTTCTCCATCCCTGGATCCTTGAGCGTACCCGTCTTCTCCCCGTCCTCCCCGTGCATGGGCGGCCGACCACCGTTCGTCGTTCGCTTCCCCACGCTGCTACTCAGTTTTCGTAGGCTCTCGGGCCGCTTCAGAATGGCATCCGCCAACGCATTGTTTTCAAAGATATCTTCCTCATCGTCCCCCGAACCGTCTTCCACGCCGTCCCAATCGCCCAAAGACGACTCGTCCGAAGTACTCTGGACGTTTTCTGCGCTCCGTCGCCGCCGGCGACCCCTCGATGACGATCCTGATGCGGAAGATTCAGAAGTTCGCCGTCCGCCATGTCGTGTATCCCGATTTGGAACACACAATCCCAGGCCGGACCACAGCAAGGGAGACATTCCCAGGCCCGCACCCGAATATAGACCTCCGGGAGCATGTGCTCCAAAGCCCGGAGGGTGGGAAGTGAGCCTGGGCGCAGATGCCAACAAGGCCTGCACATGCGCCGGTGCGCTGGCAGAGTTCTGAGTCTGGATGACTGGTGGAAGAGGATAAGAAACGAGGGGGTGGTATGAGGTATGTGGTGACATGTGTGGGTGCGATGACGTCGGGGAGGAAAAGCCAGAAGAGGGCTGATTCGAGGGCTGTTGCGCCTGGAACGATGCGACCGCCGCATACGCTTGAAGCTGCTGCATGAGATGATTTACCTGAGATTGCAGCTGCGCATTCGCCAGTTGGAGAGAGCACATGAAGACATGATTGCAGACTCACCTCTGACTCTCTCATCCGCCAAGCATTAGCGTCTTCGTTCCACCTCCAGCAGAGTTCGTCCCGTTCCTTGTTCGCATGCTCGGCTGCCACACGCAATTGCTCCTCCCGCAGACGTGCGGTCTCGAGAGCGTCACGCATGGAAGCAATTTGGACCTGTGCGCTCGCTTCCCCCTGTCCGGATTCATTTGGCGGAGATCGCGATGGTGACGAGGGGGCTGATCGGCACGAATCCGTGGGAGTCGAAGGAGCGGGGGCATCAACGGGGTGACTAATGCAAGTGATCAGGGCAAAGGAGCGACGGAATAAGAGGGTACTCACGTGGATAGACGTGTTGATAAAGCAGGGGCGGAGAAGGAAGACAACGGACTTGCCACGCTGTCACCAGTCGCGGACGACGGTAGGGACGACTTTGTGGGATCTATTCTCAACACGCGGAGTCTGGTGCGCGCGCGGACAAATTTAGCACAACTCGCACTCGTGGAATCTGGCAGCGTGTCGCGTGGGTGGGGCGTGCGTACGTCTGCACATGCAGGCGGAGATGAAGGACTATCTTTGGAGGCGTGTCCTGTGACCGTCGCGACGGAAGTAGTGTTGTCCGTGGCGGTCATTGTATCAGGGGGGTCCGCGCATGAGGAACAATGATCGGGGATGTCGACAGACGACTCGGCTGGCGTCGCGGGCACGTTGCTCATACTACCGTCGTCCGACTCGGCGGAAACTGGAGGGACGGGCTCGGATGCGTCCCGGGGAAGCTCAGGAGACGGAGAGCGGGATGAGGACAGGGAGTCGTCGTCAGGGAGGCTGTCGAGATCGGGTATGTCTGCAGAAGGTGGACTGAGGTGGTCTGCAGCCTTGATGGCCTTGAGCAGGGCCTTTGATTTCTTTCCGCCTTTGAGTAGATCTCTAAACGGATCCTTGCCCCTGCGGCGACGCTCCTTTGAGCGAGTGCTCTTGCGGTCCTTTTGGTCTGTTTCAGGCGCGGACTCTGGGAGGGTCTGCTGCTGCTGTGTAGGGGCGCGAAGGGGGTAGATGTGGAAGGCTGTGGAGAGGAAGCCGGTGGGTTTCCGGTGCTCGGGGTGTATGTGATGCCAGATGCGGGCGGTGAGTACAAGTGCTAATGAGGTGGCGGCGAGGAGGAGGACGGTGTTGAGGGCGTCGGGGAATGAGCGGGGAATGTCGTCGGGGTCGAACATGACGGCCAGTGCGGTCAAGTTGGCCATCAGTCAAAAGTACTTTCAATCTCCGACTTGACCTTTAGGCTTTAACCAACTTGACAGCGATCAAATCATACTGCCATGTGCCTCTCTACCAAGACCTCCTCGTCCCCCCCCCGTGCGCCTTCTGACCCCCTCCCAGCCAGTTTGGTCGCCGTCACTGAACGGTGTCCTCACGTCAGAAACAAGTCGACCCCCTATTTCGTTGCCACTCCTTCGTCATCTCTTCAGCAGGTGGACGACCTCGCTCTGCTTAGGGAAGCGAAAATTGAATCCTCTCTTCGCTCCCATGTGAAGACGTCATCGACGTCATCAAGGCCGCCACCAGACCCTTCCCTATTACGTCCGTGCCCTTCTCCGTCGTCCCGATGCAACACGACTCGGGCGTTCACGAGGACGTTCGGTTTATCAAACTCTCGCGCCCGGACTTCTTAGCTAATGGCTATCAAATTCATCCTTTACTACCGATCGTTTCTTTTGACTCATTCCGTGTTCGCCCTCGTCCTCGGCACTTCGGATTTCTCGACATGGTGCGCTACATGGGGCAGGAATGAGACACGCTCGTCGACAGCTTCGAGACTGGCCCCCTACCGGATTGGGATATGTCCGACAATGGGTATAAACCTTTCCTTATAATGTCATCCCTATGGCCTGATAGGCTTATCTGCGAGCCGAAATTCTTGGCGAATTCATAACGGGCTTCCCGTCTTCGTGCCTGTGGAAAAGCAACCGATTAATTTAATTGGCTCAAGCCTGTATTCCAGTATCGCGAGTGGCGTATGTTTTGTTAGTACATTTGAACCCTAAATCTGACCCTTGTTTATTTATAGATGCCACACTACTTCCCGAACGTCCTCATATTCGATCCCCCGTTCGACTCGAGCAAAGACTACGTCGGATCCTTTGGCTTGGCGGGATCCAGCTCTTATTGAAGCGGGCCACTGTTACCCAAACGTGGCGCCGCCAGGCACGTTTCAAGAATTCGAATTCACTCAAGGCAAAACCGACAGGTCAAGTCAAGATGCTCTGATCATGACACGTAGGTTTGCGATGTGGCGAGAGATTGGACATCGCTAGCTATGTACGTCATTCATCATTGCTGATTTTGTGGGTTGTGATATGTGGTATATTGCGTTTCTGTCCGTTTGGTTCTAGATTTTACATTTACATTACATGTCGTTATTATAGCTCCGGCAGCTTCAGAAATATTATGATCATGTATCCTGTTGAGATCATGATGTTGAGAGCATATCACTCGGTCTATCTAATTCGGTGGCACTTGCTGATTATCCAATTTGGATTTGTGTTTTAGCTGAGTCCCATGCGATCAACTCCGGGATCCGCAGTTTCCTCAGTTTCCATTAAATGCCGAGGAACTTGTCTGCAGAATTCAACACGTAAGAGGTAAGGCTGGACTTTTTCGCGTTCGCTCATTCACTAATATATTCGAGGTTTATCCCCTGTTCTCTCGTGCGAGCCTCTTTACGGGTGCTATAACGTACGTACTGTCCGCGAAGAAAGGATCGAATCAAAGTTTAAAGTCACCGTCTGTCCATCTTCCGCGTCTCGACGCAACGACGTCATCTCTCTATCGCGCTCTTGCAAGTACGCGAGCCCATCTTGTCGATAGTCGCGTATGACAATCTCTTTCTCCTAGATAGCTCCCGACTGGATTTCCTTTGGTTCGATTAAAAGCTCCTTCCCAATTTTTCGAAACTGTCTATATATTTGTGTATCAAAACTTGTGCATTTCCAAGAGATCAAGAAGTTACGTTCTCTCGCAAGTGTAGAATGGCGCTACTCAGCTATTCTTGTGGCAGTGGAGCAAAATTCCTTCAATTACCTGATGTAATCTGAAATCGTTTTTGCGAAGGTGTGGAAACACACGGAGCGATGAGAATCTGAAGCCCTTGAAAGGACTCACAACATCCGCGAGACTCGGAAGGGAGTGCGATATTGGCAAGCCGTAGTGTTCGAGACGCGATACAAAGTCAGCGTCAGCCGCGAGCGATACCGTCGACGGTGACTGTGTGCCCGCGCGTCTTGTCCATCGTCATCACACACAGCGCATCCGACGTTGCCAGAGTCCACGCCGGTCGATCATCGTCTGCGTCATCAGGGTATCGGTTCCACTCGTCTATCATCCACGTCGTCTTCCTTGGCATCTGTTTGTCCGCGGATGGACTAGGACGTGGTGGTGTTCGTTCAACGAGCACGGAACGGCTGAGAGGATGGGATGGGCATGGTTTCGAACTTGCGAAAGTTCTCGTCAGGGGGATATCGCTATCTTGAAATACAGGGGCAGAGAAAAATATCCCTCGGGGCAACATTGCAATGTACGTACATGAACTGAGGCACTGATCACGACGCTGGAATATACCATGGAGACATCGCAGGACACCGCGGAGCGATGTCCATATGCGTTGGCAGAAGGAGTGAAACAGACTGGTAGAAACGGTTTTATGCATCATCTGCAATGAGATACGTAATCTGTACCTGTTCGAAGGGGAGGGGAGCACAGGTGCAGTGACTCAACACCTTTCGGTTTCCAGGGAAGTGGACTCAGACGTAGATAAGGTCATGCGCATTTCACAGATGTCGTGAAGGTTACAAAACATCTATCGTGCGTGCATTGTCTATTAGATGAGTCATCGGCGTGTCTTCCTTCACTTGAACGGTAATCAGTGCATCCGAAGCAACCCTCCTATACTCGCGACCTGTCTCCAAGAATAGTAACGCCCCAAACGGTTGTCTGAGACGAGCAATAAACAACGATACTCGCGCCGGTTTGTCCGCTGCAGCTCTAGGCGCGGGAAGAGGGAGTGAATGGAGAAGAGATGATTGATCATGGTTTTCATCAGTGGGAAGCATGCCGTCCGCGAGCGACGAGCCTGACGGCTTGGACCCTCCTCTGTGCTTAGAGAACTCTTCTTCACCGAGGAGAGTATTAATCCAAGGATGAACAAGGTACAGAAAACCAAACTCATTAAGCTCCTCGGTCGTTCGGATCTCGATTGCCCCGAGTGCGAGTGTGTTAGCTTGGTAGCGGTAGCTGTTTCTCTTCTTGGTCACTGCCAAAGGTCCGAGTTCAAACATGATGCAAGGGAATTTCATCCGGTTGGCTGTAAACCAAGGTGGAGGAAGATTGTACAGCGTGTCATATAATGCTGTGGCCGAAGCCAAATCGAGCGGCGAACTCTCGGATCGTGTTGACATTATCCCGGAATTACTGAGCGGGGCTGGAAGATGAGTGCTCGCCAACTTGCGAAAGGCCGATATGTGTGCGGGTAAGCAACTGTTAAACACACCAGACCTCCCCGTCCACGCGAGGATGCTAGCGGTTCCTGAAGCAGAGACGAGGTGCCCCAAAAGGCGACCCAGTGCGGCGCTCTCCCCCTCGCCGTACATTACCGGGATTGAGACAGAGAATATCCCTAGCAATGAATATGCTGCATCTTCCTCTCGAGTCGTTTGCCGTGTCGAAGCTAAACAAAGCTTTTCCCGGATATTATTCAAGCCTGGCTGGAGCCAATGGATGAATGGTGTGAGTGCGCCCGCCACCTTTTCCATCTCAGTAACGACCTCTGGAGCCTCCTTGTGGTTTGACATCGTCAGATTCCGATAAAGCGCCCAGTCCTCTGTGTAGAACCTAACAGCCTTGGATGCAACATATTCCTGATAGGTCCAACCACGCGTGACCCATCTACTCTGCGAGATAGAGCCAGAACTGCCCACACCTCGCAGGTAAACAAGAGTCAGGTCGGCTCCGCGGTACCATGTGAACATGGCAACAAGGGATTCTTGAAGCACTGGCCCATCCTTCTGATTGATACAGCACGTATCAGACCATGCCCAAGCGTATCCAGCAGCCAGCATGAGACGGCAGAATTGCTTCAGTTTGTCGTTCTCAGCAGTTTGTGGTAATTCATAAATGGAGATGTTTTCGACTAGCTGGAAGCATGGCTCATTGTCCTCCCACGTATGCGATAACATTGCGTATCTGAAGTACGCTTCAACTTCTTCCTCTATAAGCGTGCGATCGATCAAAGTTGTCACGGAAGCAAGCAGTTTCTTGCAGATTTTGGACGAGATGAACGTTGACACCCTCTGAGCCTTGTTGTAAATACGCCCGGTGGTAGTGTTAACGAGAACATGCGGCGCATTGCGAATGGTTCGTGTAATAGTACTGCGGATCATCCCCACCGTTTCCGAAGGGCTCGCATACTTGCGTTCTATTAGACAAAAATAAGCTGATCTTCAAGTAAACTTAAAAGCGACTTACCGCCAATCTTTGGATCGGACGATTGCAATAATTTCGGGAGCTCCGCCTCATACGCCTCGAAAGCTTCATCGTGGCGTTCCGCTCCAAGTAGTGCCACACGCTTCGCATCGTACCCCCAAGGGGATGATTGATCCAGGGCGATAGCCTGATGAATATATATATCTCAGTGAATATAATCAATGTCAGCAGTAAATTCGTACTCTATTTGCATCACTGAGAGCATCTTCCCACTTTCCTACCGAGGCCCATGCCTTGCTTCGCTTGGTGAAGAGGTTCGACGAATTTCCCGGACGGAGAGATAGTACAGCCGTATACTTGTCGATGGCTTCCTGATACCTTTGACCATCTGCGTCGATATTTGCAAGGCGCTCTAGTTCCTCCCCCACCCTCTTTTTGAAGTCTGATGATATCCTCTTCAGACAGCAGCGGCCTACACTCTAAGAGAGTGCTCACCGGAGGACCAAGTCGATCGTTCCCCATTAGAAGACGCCTCTCCGAGGTTACTCTCTATCTCACAAAAGCACTCTATCGTCTCCGTAAAGCGTCCAACTTCCTCAAGCGTATCGCAAATGACCTCATGTACCATGGTTCTAGGGACCATGAACTTCGAAGCGAATCAATAACCAGTGATATCATCAACCGAAGAAAAAAAAAACCTTAGTAGACGAGCTTACAGCCTCTTTCCACGTGCTGTCAGCAAGTTTCACCTTCGCCCACTTCTTTAAGAGTGCATAGAATGTCGCGGGATTGAGGGACAACGCAGCCGCGTAATGTGATATCGCCTTTTCGTGTTTTTGGGCAATCGTGGCCTCGTCTCCGATCATTTCGAGGGTCGCAATACACCGTTTCGTAAAATCTTACAAAGGGAAGTTGAACTTTCAATCGTATCGATACACAGAAACTCACCATCAGCCCACTCTATGTCGCTTGTGTTTATCTTTCGTTCCTCTTTGAGGGCTCTAGTTAACTTGTCGAGGGACTCTGTAGCGTCCAGAATGCGGCCACTCGCATATAAAGCTTCGCGTAAATGGCGCTGAAGGCTGAACCCCAGTCCATCGAAGCGCCATCCAAACATCTTTTCAAGGTCTCGATGCGATGTCGTTGAACACAACTTAAAAAACGTCTTACCAGTGAGATAACATCCAATCCAGAACTCTTGTCAGTTGTGTCTGGTATCTTCGCTTGTCCGAATTCTCGTATCGCACTTTCATAATCCTCTTTCTCTGCATAGACTTTCCCAAGTTGAATATGCATGAGGGTCTGTATACAAATCAACGGAAGGTAACGACGTAAAATAAAGGGCTCACCTGAATGAGGAGGCAAAGTGACTTGTTTTCCGCCAAGTCCATAAATCTTGTTACGTGCGATAGGGCACTATTACATCTCCCGGCCGTAAACAGGATTATAGACTGACCGACCCATGAAGTTAGATAGGCAAGCCATGCATAGGAAGCACCCACCTTGATTAAGTATACAATTTCGCGTTCACTTGAGCTACATCGCGTAAAGGCGACATCGAAGACGTCTAACGCGTCCTCAGATCTCCTTGCGAGCAGTGCTGTGACCATTGCAACGATGCCGATAACTGACACTTGAATATCGAGAGACTTCCAATGTGTAACAGTGAGAACGGATGCTCAGAAGAAGTAGTCCGAGGTACCTTCTTGGCGTCACCTTCCGCCGCGTCCCATTGTCGCAGGCGTGCTCGTACGAGAGCACGATTAGCCAGTGTATAGTGAACAACGTTTGAAGAATTCGCGATTTCATCCGTTAGCACTCCTTCCGTGCTGACGAGGTCGTCTTGTATCCAGTGAGAGAGTGCTGCATCGCTGATGTTCAAGAGTGGCAAATGAGAAACGGACTACAACAATCCGTTGGAAAGGAGTTCAGGTGCAGAGCCAAAACGTCCCCATATATCACGCACCGGTATGATGGCGGTGGTTGACTCCGACTCCGAACCGTCAGCTGTGTACACCTCTTCGGTTCGCGAACGTGGATTCTCCTCCGGTATGTTTTGCACAGGTTTTTCACATGAGATATCCGCTTGCAGAGTGCTTTCTCCAGTCAAGTAACGCTGGGGAAGAACTTCCCGGAGAGAGCGAATGATAATCTTGCCTTCCTGGCCAGCCTCACAGGTTGCAAGATGAAGACCATCGGGAGACAGGGCAATAGAATGCGTCCGTGCTTTGAGTTCTCGGAGCAGATCAATTTGTGCACCAGTGGTTGCATCCCAGAATTCGATGAAGTAGCCTGCGCTGGACACGAGAAAGTTGTCTCTCCGACTTGCCAACAGATACGTATAACTCTTCTCTTTGTCAATTTGCAACTCGGGGAGAACAGCGCCTGTGGCGACGTCAATACACCGGATCTTGCCTTTCCACGCGGCGAAGAGTTGCCGGCCGTCGCAGGACCACCCTAAAGTGATGCTTGGTCGACCGCTGTCCGTGTTGACTCCAGCTCGGACTGTTCTGATGACCTTGCCATCGACGCTGTCAAATATGCGAATCGGAAACATGCTCTCGGATGTTGCGATCAGAGTGCCGTCCGGTGAGTAGCTAATCGCCCATACGCTGCTGCTGTGTTGAAATGGACCCAGGTGTCGATGACCCGACTTGATTTCCCAGACAGATGCTGTTTTGTCGCTCGATGCTGTCACGAACTTGGTGAAATCTGGTGAAATATCAACCCCCCTCACCGGGCCGCTATGCACCGTTATTGTCACATTCTCGTGTGCTTGACCATCCCAGATGGATACCTTCCCGTTTGACGTCCCGGCCACGACACACTCGCCGTACGCGGCAATGCACAAGACTTGTCCACCCGCATTCATGTTCTTTCCCAACTGACCGTCTCTTGTCCGCCATTGTCGAAGAGTTCCGTCCTCACTACCAGTCCAAATGTGTGTCGCATCAGAAGAGAAAGCTATCGTGAATATTTTATGAGCGCAGTCGATCTCATTTTTTCCGCTTCCTTGGTGTGGTGTCCGATCAGCACTGCGGTCCTAGTGTATTATCACTCACCAGTCGCCGTTGACATCACCGCCGATTAACCTCGTTTCCCAGGGAAAGATGGACGAGAGGGACTCCTTGTTTCGTATCTGATTTATGTATCGGAACAAATCGATATCGATGGTAGATGTTCGGGAGTAAAGTTCAGCTTGTTCCTACAAGTTCGCGGCGCCAAAAACCCACACAAACGACGAACGGGACAAGAAATAGCTCGACCAGCTTTACTAATCATAATCCAGTACTTTGTACTGTAATGAAGCACTCTGATACAATACACTTACAGATTAACGGGACTTATATTTAGGGGCATGAAGTTTGCCACGCGCTCAGCTCATCTTGTTGCCAGACCCAATCCCTCCGGCGTCTCCTCCCCAGCCAAAACAAAACGAATTCTTACCCTTACCGGTTTCTAGAGGCAATGATCAGATGAAGATACTGGTCAGTGCCACAACATACGTACCCGCTTCTGTCTTAGTAAAGTTCATTCCGCCCTGACCAGTGTTTGAAGAGCCGATATCACCACCGCTACCTCCCTTTGAAGCTCCGAAGGCCCAACCCCCACCGCCTGTTTCTAAAAAGATTATGGCATGAGTAAAAGCAGAGAAGGCAAGAGAATATCGCATACTAAGTTTGGCATCACGGAAATGATACTCTTGCTCTCCTTGATTGTTTGAGCCCACGTTACCACCGCTGCCGCCCATGGAGGCAACTGAACCCCAACCGCCGTCTCCGGTGGCTGTGAAGGTTGTGAATGACATAGCAACAAACAGGTAGAATATCCCCAGTGATATCCGATGCAGAAAAATCCATCTTCATCCTACCATCGTTTCCGGTGCCGATGCCACCACCAGAGCCTCCCTTTCCAATCAAAGAGCCGGTACCGCCAGAACCGGTTTCTACGAACACCGTCAGGGACATCGGGTACACTGAACGGCGCAGATGGACATACTCAGCTTTGCGCCAGAAAAGTTATACATCGACATTGTATCTCAGCTGAAGGCTATGCAGATAATGAGAATGAGGATTGTCCCTTAAAGTTGAGCCCACAGCAGTCACTGTTTATGTATCGTTAGCTGGCCAGGTCATGTAAGGTAATTACGGAACCTACATATGAGCTGGAGAGAAAACAGCTCTCCGTTCGCCATCACCGAATTCGGTTTGTTTCGATATTCAGCCGTGACGGAATACTGCATTCCAACTTATCTGCAAACCATCTGAAATGAAACAAGCGATAAGTTGAAAGTTGTCAGTTTTATGTGCGTTACATTTCGAAGGAACCCTCAAAATCGTGTCCAAATGGGGCAGACCTCTGGCTAACCCAAAAGCAGGGCGGACAAAAAGCATTCCAAAAGGTGTTGCCGAATATCTGATGAATTCCCTGCGTGCGTCTAACTCTCAGATCTGAGAATTGACTTTGGTTGGGAGCAGTCCCAACCATCGGCTAGCATCGGCTAGCGGCTAAGCGCAACGAAGCGTCCTACAGATGCCCTGGTCACCATTGAGTCGGGCACGAAGCGTCACCAACAACACGGACATCAAAAAGAGTGGTGGCTAGAATGGATAATTACATAAATGTAGGACATGGATCACATCATGTTGTTGCTGTAGCAGAGCGTGAACGGGGATCGGCGAGATCCCGGATCCAACGAAGTGGTCACCAGGTTGATGCAATTGCGAAAACATTAGCGACGCAGGACGCCGGGATTGGCTTCCTCAGGCGGGCTGCTGTGATGCTGTCAACTCGGCGCCCAAGGACCAGTTCTCAAACATGCTGTCAAAGATTCGGGGCCAGACTGAATTCAATTGGTCCCAGCGCTTGTAAAAGCATGTCACATACCAAGTTAGCAAGTTCGACCAGCACGACTCGTGGTTCTGTGGTATATGGGCGCCTCAGGAAGACAGCAAGCGCCAGATAACAGGAAGCGACCCGGCTCAGTTCCAGCATGTGTGGAATTCCCTGATCGTTTAATTACATCTTGACGCTGATATACTGTATTAAATTGTTACCATCACCCTAGAAATGTGGTCAGATGCGAACACGCAGGGTTGCAGTGATCAAAGGAAAAGGAGCGCCCATAACGGCCTCATGCATCACACGTTGCCTCTCACAGTCTCAATCGTGATCATCTGCGGCTCCCCCTAACCCTCATTCGAATCATGTCCCGTGTTCAACCTCAAGGGTTGGAGTAATACAGGCGCACAGTTACATATCCGGTTCAGGACTCTGGAAATTTTGAGTGCGCATCCACTGGCGTCACCACTAGGTCACCTCGAGGCTCTCAGTGGAAATTGTCGCGTTCTGTACCCATGAAGCCGCTGGTATCGTCGTCCTCCGTAGCTTGTCATCTTCGCTTCCTCGGGGCTGTCAGGTCCTTTCTCTTCAAGCTCTCGTCGAAACATGTCTATTTCAATAAAGATGTTCACCTTTCCTGTACCATTCACGGACTGCTTTTCCTTCGCCGTTCAACTCATCGACTCAAGTTGTGGATAACCCACATTCTTCGTCCAGCATATCACTCCCGCGGCGTATCGGCGGGTCTGAAAAACACAGAGTTACCTCCCTTCGATGTGCTCTGGGTATTGCATTCGTATATGTTACACCCGCACACTTTCTACGAAGATATCCTCCGTTTGCATCCTGAAATTTTCGTGTTACAGGGCTTTCCGTTGGAGCAAGTGGTAAGTACACCTTGTCGTAGCCTTCGGTCACCGTTGACACCACTTGAAGGCAAGCCTTATTTCTAGTTCGATGGAGTATTTTGGGAAACCAGATCAGGCTACTTTCTGGGAGGAAACCACTGGAGAAACGTTCGCTCCACCTCTGGAATCGACCCCTTCCGATATGTTTCTTATAGATTGTCCTGGATGTCGACAGCCATTCACAGTTGCTTGGTTGAGTGCGTTCGATGACAACGCGCAGCTTCACACCAAGTGTACTACGTGTGGCGTAGCCATCACTGATGAGACGTTGGCCATAGATATCTTCTTACAGGATATTGCCCGCGTAGTGACTGGGGATGGTGTTGGAGTCGCGTAAATATCCTGCCTGGTTTCATTCAGCCATACGAAATATTCTGATTAGTCGTAAAGCAGGTCGATCTTGAAGAAGGATGGAACCCCGGACACTGTCATGTCCTCGCGGATTACTTCCCGCATCGCATTTGCGATCGACTATGATCACCTTGCTGGCTTACCTCTCGAATCGAGCGCAGAGTTGCTCCAGAACTTGCACCATATAATTGATTCCATTAGGTATCCACGACGTTCCGCTCACGAGTACCCATCATATTGATATCTGCGGCCAGCTCCGACACCACGAGCTGTTATGGGCACCCAAGTGGCTTCTCCATCGACATCGGGGAAGCGGTACGTCGACCATGGATTTTTTAGTCCAAGAGCTGCATATTGATTGTCGTTCAGGCATTGCGACAGACTCGTTTTGCATCCGTCATGTATCACGCTGGTTGGACTAGCCCCTTGTTCCCGATCGAGGCAATCACAATAATAGAGGAGTGTATCAAGCGTTACGAATGCTACTTGCAACTCGTCATGGAATCGGATTGTTCACTTGGACCCACCAAGGAGATAGACCTCGTTTGGCACACACACCAGTTATCCCCAGATTACAGGTATGCGCTCCTGCTTCCGTGAGTTTTGACTCTTGATGAGTGCTCCATATAGGAATGACTTGATCGGCCGCTTCCAGCGGTCCTTGGACCATGTCGACTCTGCTGAACCAACCGCATTAGGTGAGCTACAATCGTC
>JBBPMF010000584.1:0-22330 GCA_038090175.1 Austroboletus eburneus | reverse complement strand
TGCATCAGTTTGAAGAATATTCTTATTGGGTGTGTCCAGGGGCCTTCTGCTAACAGAAGGGACATTGATAGATGGGGCAGTCAGGGTGGAGGTGGCTTGACACTTTTGCATTGGAAGCATGCCAGGTGATTTGATTTCCTGGATTGATGAGCTGATTCAGAGGTGGTTCTAGGGGAGATGGATATGGGATTGGGTAATGCTGCTTCTTTCTGTTTTCCTTTTTCCTTTTCTCTACTTGTTGATGTGATTTGTCCCTCACCTCTTTCAATCAGTGGTACAGACTTCTTCAAGCCATCTTGAATGGGTAAAATGTCAGGGGTTTGGGGGATGGAGGTTGAGGCCAGTTCTTCTGCCATTTGTAGGGTTGAGTCTTTGATTCTCCTCTCAGCCATGGTGATTCCTCCAAGAAGAGGTCTGATGCTTTCCATAATGGGAGGGTTCCTGGCATAGCTGGTTCCATCAAATCTTTTGAGGATGGGGGTGACAGAGGGTGAAATGGTGAGGTGGTCATGAGGAAAGTCTCAGAGATAGTGTTCTCCTTGCTCTTTGATGAGGGCTTGGAGGATAGATTGGAGGTAGGGGGCCACTGCAACTTGAGAGAAGGTATTGATGATCTGGAAGATCTCAAGATCTGTGAGGGTTTGGCAGAGCTGGATTTGTTCTTCTGCCAGAGAGTGTTCAATTGAGTAATCAAGAGAGTTTGCTGGCATTGTATTTCTTCGAGCTCAGTCATGATTGAGTCATATCGAGAGAGAGATTCATTGAAAGGCCAAGATAAGGGGGGGGGGAGGAAGATGGGTGCTTCATCATAGAGGGGGTGGGAGACAATGAGGTGGTAGAGGATGGGTTATTCAAGGACAGATACCAGAAGGGTATTTTGAAAAACAGAGGGAAGTCAATGTCCTTGGATAGGAGGTAATTCAGAAACAAAGATCCCAGATCTGAGGGGGGAAATACAGGGAATGTTGAGTCTTGGGAATTCATGGGGGGATTCAATATAACAGGGGAGGAATGCTCATGTTCATGTTGAACATAGTAATGGTGTGATCTGACTGGACCAGCAAACTGAGTGTCTCCTAGATTTGTTTGGGCATAGCAATGATCTTGCATCCTGAGTCTAGGACTGTTGCTACAGTGACATCTGTTCCTAAACCTTTAGTGTCAAGTGACCAGAGAGGGAGGCCATGGTGACTGAAGATAAGGCCATTTATTATGTGTGCATAATGTCCAATCTCTCAGAGTGTCCTCAAGGTGACACTAAGTCCTATAGAGATCCAAGGGTTGCTGCTGAGACTCCAGACTCAGGCAGGGAGAGTCTAGACACTATGTATAATTGCACAGATCTAGTTGGGGGGTACAGGAGCAACTACAAGGTATTTATACAGTTCCAAGTTACCTCTGAATAAGGAATGATAACTGGGAACACATGGTATCAAGCTGTGGCCTTGTGATGTCAGTGAAATAGGGGTGAATTAGATCTCCATAAAGAGAGCAGAGGTCCATGTCCAAAAGCAGTACAAACACATGAAGTCATTGTAAGTAAGAAGGGAAGATCAAATTACATGGTTCATCAATGATAGGAATGTGCATGTGGCCTGGAGGGGCAAAGTCTTCAGAGAATAGACTTCAGTAGCATTCCCAAGGAAGCCCCTCACT
The DNA here is from genome assembly GCA_038090175.1 of Austroboletus eburneus. Classification (NCBI taxonomy): domain Eukaryota; kingdom Fungi; phylum Basidiomycota; class Agaricomycetes; order Boletales; family Boletaceae; genus Austroboletus; species Austroboletus eburneus. The sequence continues at coordinate 20,674 of JBBPMF010000584.1, read as the reverse complement.
TGGATCATTAGGGAAAGACAAGGAGGTAGAGCACTTGCTTGTAATACCATTGTCTCTACACATTACCTTATTGCCAAAGTCTCAGCTAACAGCACTGGGATCCCAACTGGAGAGCTCATTGACATGGATAATTGAAGTTGCTACTGAGCCCAGAGAGATCCTCTTCAGAGCTGACAGGTCATGTAATTGCTTCCTGACATTTGGTGTAATTGAGATGAGCTTTCAAACTTGGACTGGTATGGTTGAGTCCAGCATGCGATCTAGGACATGACTGGGGGTTGCCTCATCTCTGAGGGGAAAGGAATTGAGGGAGGAATGGTATTATCAGCTTTAGAGACATGGGGGAAATTATTGCTTGGTGCTGAAGTTGGCAGCTTTGGTGATGCAGGGACGGATGGTGATTGTGATAATGATGGCAATAACTTTATCAACCTAGAGGCCTCAACTGTAGATGAGACAATTTCTTCCACAGTTAGTTGAGGTGCTGGCCTGGCCAGCTTTCAGCTGGGTATTTCCACTCTGTCAAAACAGATACACTTACCCTTTTCTTTGATGTGGTCAGCTTTAAAGTTCACCCACACTTGAGCGACATATGCTTGAAAATTGGGGTTGTCAGCTATCAGCTTGGGATCATCATCCTAATTATCAACTGGAGTCATAAAGACCAATGGTTTGATGTCTAGCACTGCATTGGTGTTGGGGAAAGAGAGGGAGAGAATGCTGGCAGTGATTGAAGATGTAGCTGCAGCTGTTGTCACTTGGTGGAGACACTCCCAGAGGCATCAGGTACCTTGAATCCAGGGAATTCAGTTTCTGTCGGACAGGCACAAATAACCATCAGTATCACAAATCACATGGCCAGTCTAAATGTAGCCCTCTACATGGGGGCAACTATGCATCATATGGGCCAGATTGCTGCAGAAGGCACAATTCCAGGAGTAAGGAGCTTGCATATACTGTATATATGCAGCTTGTGTTATGCTCGATGTAGTTGAAGCATGGCCTGCAGAAATTCAAGGGCTTACTATATAGCAGACAGGGATCAAGAGGGCCTGACGAGGGTATTCCTTGGCAGGGATACTAGGGACATTGCAGGACTGGCGATGGATTGAAGGGTGGTCCAACAAGGGTCTTTCTTGATGGAGGTTCTGAGGACTGTTGAGAATTAAGAGATCAACAGGTCTAGAGACGTTGCAGGACTAGCAATGGGACAAAGGGTACGAAGGGAGCATCCACTCAATAGTAGAATGAGGACTGAGGGACTGAGGGCAACCAAGATACTAGGTAGATTGCAGGAGGTCAAAGATAGCAAATACATTGAGGGTTTATATATGCAAGCCAAATGGTTAAGGGCAGACAAAGGAAGAAAGTGAGTTAGCAATAGAAAGAAATGGAATTGCAAAGAAGCTGGAGTCACTATGAATGGATGTGATGGCATCGGACAATGGTTGGTAATACCACTGTGGATGAGTCACACTAAATAAGTAAGCAGTAATAAAAAGGCAAAGGGAAAAGAAAAGGATCCACGCAGGGCTTGAATGGTGAGGGTCAAGGTCCTTTGGTGTACATGGGTAAGTAATGATAAGGAAGAAGAAAAGAGGTCCAATAAATCGTAACATTACCCCTGTTGTATGGGTGAGGCTGTGATGAAACCTCAATAATCACCACAGTTGGACCCGGTCTCATTGTTGTCAGCTTCAGCGCTGACAAAGAACTCATAGTTGTCCACTGCTGGCAGAGAAGGGGGAGGGGTAGGGATCCGGTGAGGGATCCTGACATTGGGACACTGTCTCAATAGGGTGGGGCAGCCTTGGTGTGAGGAAGAGGAACACAAGGAATGAGAGGACTGCTGGGTAGATGAGTCTGAGAAGGAGGATGCAAATGCATACAGAGTGTGTGGGCACATGGGGCAGGTTCACTGAGGATGACCCAGAGATTGCCTGTGGCAAGTGGGGCATTGGTATAAGGGGCAGTGGGGGTGATGATGCCCAAGGCAGTGGCATTGGTAACATGCCTCTTGATATCAAGGGTGGTTGGGGAGAAGGGACCAGACACCTTGGTTTCCAGCCCAATAATCATCGATGTGGTCTAGGACAGTGACCTCTTGGGTGGTAAGGGGTTCCAAGGATGTGGAGGGGGTGGAGACATGGTCATTGCCAGTAGCAGCAAGGTTTTGGAGATATTGATTGATGTTGATAGTAAAGTCAGTCACATCCAGCTGGTGCATCAGCTGAACGAGGTTGTGCTCCAGGATCTGATGGAGTCAACAGATGTGGAGGTTGGCCAATGCTTGGGTAGCAGAGGTGTGGGGGTGGTAGTGGAGATGGTGATGTGGGAGTTCGTCAGGAACAGATGATACATGAGTGTGAAGGGGGAGTGGGGTTTCATGTGTGCATCGGGTGCCATGGCAAGACTGGAGTCTTGGAGTTCGGTAGTGATGGCAGTGGCAAGTTCATCATTAAGGAAAGCAGGGTGATTGAGTAGGGCAGCAGGGGGTATGGACACTGAAAGATGAGTGAGATGGTTGGAGATTCATTGGGTGAGAGGAATAGATATAGAAGTGGGAACAAGAGATTTGGGGTGGGTCCAGCTGAAGCCAGGCCAGGCAGAGGGTATGCCTTCCATATCATTGTGGAGATGTTGAATCAAGGAGGGGGAAGAGACAGGAATTGGCAGGTTGTGTTATGCTCAATGTGGTCAAGCATAGGCCTGCAGTGGTTCAAGGGCTTACTGTTGCTGTACAGCAGACAGGACAAGGGGCCTGACGAGGGGGTTCCTTGACAGGGAGGCTAAGGCTGGCATAAGACTAACGTCAGGTCAAAGGGGGATCCACTCAAGGGTCTTCCTTGGCAGAGGTTCAGGGGACTGTTGAGGACCGAGGAATCAATGGGTCTTGAGGACATCGCAGGACTAGCGACAGATCAAGGGTTCAAAGGGAGCATCCACTCAACAGTAGGACGAGGACTGGGGGACCTGAGAGCAACTCCAAGATACTAGGTAAATTGCAGGAGGTCTAAGATAGGGAATACACCAGAGTATCGAGGGTTTTATATATGCGAGCCAAAGAGTTAAGGGTAGGCAAAGGGAGAAGATGAGTCAGTGATGGAAAGCAATGGAATCACAAAGAAGCTGAGTCACTATGGAATAGATGCGATGGCATCGGATAAGTATTGGTGATACAACTGCGAATGAGTCACACTAAATAAGTAAGCAGTATTGCAAAGACAAGGGTAAAAAGAAAGGACCCAAGTGGGGCTTGAATGGTGAGGGTCAAGGTCCTTTGGCATACATGGTAAGTAAGGTGAAAAGAAAAAGGGGGACCCAATGAATCATAACAGGTTGTTGATTTCAGGGAAGAGGTTTTCTGGAATGGTTGTAGACCAACTGGCTTCAGTGATGTTGGAGGGGACATCACCGGGGGTGGGCAAAGATGCAGAGAGGGTGATGGACACAATTGTGAGGGGTTTCATTTGGATGGAGATGGGGGAAATTGAGTGGCAATGTTTATAGTTGTTGAGGAGGGGGGCGGAGTTCTGTAGGTTCCATTCGGATTCCCAGGAATCTTCTTCGGTGGAATATCCCTTTCATCAGATCAGGAAGGAATGGGAGGATGGGGGTTCATGATGTCATATGACCTTCTCAATTTCATATTCCTCTTGTCCATCAATGAGGTCAGGTGGTGAGGAGGGATAGTTCGGCCCGTGTATGCAGTTTTTGCAATAGGGGGATAGGAGAGACACATGGAACACTGGGTGGATTTTCCACGATTGTAGGAGGCGCAGTTCATAGATGATGGGAGATAGCACCTTGACAATGGTAAAGTGTCCTTTGTGTTTCAGGGCGAACTTTGGGTTGACAATGGAGCATTTGAGGTTTCTGGCCTCAAGCCAGACTTTGGATTCCTTGGTGAAAGGGAAGAAGGATCATTGATTTTGTGATGCCATGACTTGGTGAGCAAGTTCATGGGTGGTGAAAGCCTCATTGCAAGTGGCAACAAGGGATTTGAGATAGTTTTCGATGGCAGGGATGTGGGAGTCAGAGATGACTGAGGGAAGGGCATGGGGTTTGTATCCCATCATGAGATAGAACGGGGTCTGTCCAGTGACAGAATGGATATGGTGATTGTGGGCGAACTCAGCAGGGGGAATGAGTTCAGACCATGTGGTCAGGTTGTTTCCACAGAAGATATGGAGATATGTTTCAATCTTCTGATTGATCCATTCAGTTTCACCATCAGTCTGAGGGTGATAGGCAGTGGAGAGTGCAAGGGAGTAGTTGAGAACACATCCCAACTCTTTGGTGAAGGCAGAGGTGAACTGTGGGCCTCAATCAGAAATGATTCTGTTGTAGAGACCAAATCAGAGGAAGACTTTGTGAAAGAAGAGGGATGCAACTTCTTCGGCAATGATGGTTTTCTTTGTTGGGCATAAAATCACCCCCTTAATAAGGCCATGGTTGATCACGACCAATAGAGTATCGAAGCCTGAGGAAGTGGGGAGATCAGTGATCAGATTACAGGAGATCTGCTGGAAAGGGTGAGTGCAAGAGGAGCAAATGGGGGTACTGTGGGGTGGGTATTGATCTTGTGTTGTTGGCATGAGGCACAACCTTCAATGTACTTGCATATGTATTGGGTAAGGCCCAGCCACCAAAACTCAGCAGTGACAAGTTGTCAGATTTTGAGGTAGCCAGGGTGACCAGCCATCTTGTGGTCATGGCATCATTGGAGGATGAACTGGAAGAGGGATTCATTGGGGGGAATATAGATGTGTCCCTGGAAAGTAAGGATGCTGTCTTTGTACTGCCAATCAGAGAGATGTGATCGAAAGGCTGGGGGTATGGTACCATCAAGGGATTGAAGGGCCTTGAGGACAAAGGGATCAGTCTCAGAGTGAGACAAGATATGTTCTTTGAGCATGGCATCAATGATGTTGATGAATAGGGATAGGGGTAGGAGAGTAACTCCTTCATTGTCGGTGTTATTTGAGGGGAGGAGATCAGGGTGGCACAAGAGAGCATCAGAGCTGGCAAGGAGTTTGCTGGGGACATGGATCATAGTGAGATCAAAGTCGGCAAGATCAAGGAGCCACTGGGCTTGGCAGCAGTTGAGATTCTGGGCTGACCAGAAGTAGCTCAGGTTCTTGTGGTCCATGAATACTTGGACTGGGTGGGAACTACCATGGAGGTAGTGGCACCAGGTTTTCAGGGCTCGCATGATAGCAAGGAGTTCCTTCCTGATTATAGATATTGTAATTTCATTCTGCTAGTGAGAACAACTGGGAGAGGTAGAAACAGGGATGCCAATTCCCATTGGTGTCAGTCTGGAGAAGGATAGCACCAGAGGCATACTTTGAAGTGTCCATCACAATAGTGAATGGAGTGGAGAGGTTAGGAAGTTGGAGGACAGGATGGGTGAGGAAAAGTTCTTTGAGGTGATCAAAGGACTGTTGACATGTGGGGGACCAGACTCAGGGACTGGTTTTCTTAGTGAGGTCAATGAGAGGACGGGCTATAGAGGAGTAGTCTGGGATGAAGCATTGGTAGAAGTTGGTGAAGCTGAGGAAGGAGCGGACATCGCAAAGTTTTTCGGAAGTGGGCCAGAATGCGATCCCATCTAACTTGACAGAATCCATGGCAAGTTGTCTGGGTTTGACAATCATATTCAGATATTCAACCTTCTTAGAGGTGAAGTTACATTTCTCAAGTATGAGGTGAAGGTCAAGTTCCTTCATTCATTGAAGGATTTGTTTGGTCCATTCAGTATGGGTTTTCTCATCAGGTGAGAAAATGAAAAGGTCATCCATATAGATGTTGAGCCATCCTTCAGTGATCATATCATGGAAGGAGTCGTTCATGAACCTTTGGAAGGTGGTGGGGGAGTTGGTAAGACTGAAGAACATGACAGTCAGTTCAAAGAGTCCTTTATGGGTAATAAAGGCAGCTTTCCATTGGTGTCTGTCTTTGATTCAAACATTGTTGTAGCTCCATCAGACATCAAACTTCGTGAAGACCTTGGCATCACGGAGTTTGTTGATGAGGACAGAGACTAGGGGAAGAGGGTAGGTGTCACAAATAGTATGTTCATTGAGATATCTATAGTCTTGGCAGGGGTGGAGTCCACCATCCTTCTTTTTGATGAAGAAGAAGGGGAAGGCTTGGGGGGAGTTTAAGGGGTGGATCTTACCAGAGGCAAGATGTTTGTCAAGAAAAGCCTCCATAGCTTTTCACTCATCTGGGGAGAGAGGGTATATCTTTTCAATCTTGGGGGTGAAAGATTCATTGAGATTGATCTTGTAATCATAGGGTTGAGAGGGTGGTACATGATCCATTGCTTCCTTTGAGAAGACGGAGGTGAAGTTGGAATATTCAGGGAAAAGGGTGACTTTTGGTTTAGCTTTCTTGGCAGCCATGGCTAACTCAGTAGAGTTTGTGAGTTTGGTGATAAGGGGATTGCCCTTGGAAATGAAGTAATATCTGCAACATACATAGCTCTCCCTTTACCTCTGCTACCATGCAGCAAGGCACCCCACCAATTGCCCATCATTTCATACAGATACAGGGAAGAATCTCCTTACAAGGACTCTGAGGACAAAACAGACAGAAGAGAATGCTCATGACTAGAATCTATCTCTGAGACCATCAGAAGGAACCAACCCCACTTTGCTTAAAGTGGAACCCCTTCTCCATCAAGATCTCATCTGTCTCGAAGAACTCTGCTCTCCTCAACTCACAACACCCCCACTCTCCAAACCAATCCCCTGCCCAACCCAGACTACTCAGAAATGGCTGAACTCAAAGCAGGACTCCCAGAATAGTTCTCAGGAGAAGCCTCTGATGCCAAATTCTGGATCAGAGCCATGGACACATATTTCTTCATGAATAAAGACAAGTATGACAACTTAAAGAAGATCTACACTGCCCTCAATAGAATGTCGAAAGGGCAAGGAAAGCAGTTCGCTGAAGCTGCATATGAGAACTTTGACTCTGGAACTGTTGCCCCAGACAAAGCCACTTGAAGTGAATTCAAGAAAGAATTCTTAGAGATCTTCTCAGACAAGCACACTGCTGCTGATTCCCAACAAAAATTGCACCAAATCACAATGAAAGAAAAAGGACTTGATTTTCTCAACAAATTCAACACCAACTTTCAACTTCTTGTATCTAAATCAGGAATCTTGGATCAAAATGCCCTGATTGAATGCTATATGAAGGGATTAGATCCAGATCTCACTGAATGGATTCTTGGAATGGAAAAGGAACTGGAATCATGGAAGGAATGGTCAGAGAAAGCTGCTGCCTTTGCCTGGCAACAGGATCAGATAAGCAATATTCAGAAGGGAAGGACAAACTATGGAAGAACCAACAGCCAGGATCCAAATGCTATGGATATACATAGATGCCCTTCAGACCACTGCCTTAGGATGACAAATGTTCTCCCCTACTGAAAGAGCTTGCCACATCAGGGAAAACAGGTGCTTCATCTGTCACAAAGTTGGATGTTCCACCAGGAATAATTCAAAGAAAGGAAACCCCCCACCTTATTCCCCCAGAAATCCAGCTGTTACAATTCATTGGACCCCTTTTCTTCTTCCTTACCATTACTTACCCATGTACACCAAAGGATCTTGACCCTTGCCATTCAAGCCCCACTTGGGTTCTTTTCTTTTTCCTTTGCCTTTTCATTACTGCTTACTTGTTTAGTGTGACTCATCTGCAGTTGTATTACCAACCATTGTCCGATGCCATCACATCCATTCATAGTGACTCCAGCTTCTTTGCAATTCCATTGCTTTCTATTGCTAACTCATTTTCTTCCTTTGTCTGCCCTTAATAATTTGGCTCACATATATAAACCCTCAATACTTTGCTGTATTCGCTATCTTTGACCTCCTGCAATCTACCTAGTATCTTGGTTGCCCTCAGTCCCTCAGTCCTCATCCTACTGTTGAGTGGATGCTCCCTTCATACCCTTCATCCTGTTGCTAGTCCTGTGATGTCTCTAGACTCATTGATCTCTTGATTCTCAATGATCCTCAGAACCTCCATCAAGGAAGACCCTTGTCGGACCACCCTTCAATCCATCACTAGTCCTGCAACATCCCTAGTATCTCTGCCAAGGAATACCCTCATCAGGCCCTCTCAATCCCTGTCTGCTGTATAGCAACAGTAAGCCCTTGAATTTCTACAGGCCATGCTTCGACTATGTCAAGTGTAACACCAGCCAGGGTCCAAACCATTGAGACTAAGAAAGGACCTATTGACGAATATGTGAAGCAACTAGGGGAAAAGCAGGTAGATGAGAAAGAGGTACTCCAAGTACTCAAAGAATGCTTTGAAGATTCCAAAGAGGATGAAGAAACAGTTGCAAAAATTGAGCTCAAGGATAGAGGCTTTTTGGATTTTTAAAGAGAGGACAGAAGTCAGCTCACTGCCCCCCTAAATTTTCTTCTGTATAAGTCTCAAGTGACCCAAAATCAATACTTGTTCCCATCTCATTTGAAATATCCAGAAGAACCACTGCCAAAACCACTGCCTTAATTGATTGCGGAGCAACCAGATCATTCATAAATCTAGACTTTGCCAAAAGGAATAATCTACCTATGGAAAGAATAGCACAACCTATTAGAGCCATCAATGCAGATGGAACCACCAACCAAGCAGGACTTATAAACCACAATCACCTTTCACATCAGAAATGTGATGAAAAGTCAAATGTTTCATCTCCTTCCTGCTAGCAAAAAGAATGTCATTTTAGGAATGAACTGGCTCAGGGAACAAAACCCAGACATAGATTGGGTGACAGGAAGAGTAACCCTCCAACTACTGAACCAGAACCAGAAACAAACCCTAAAAGAAGACAAAGAAGATGAGAGAAGATATCTCATAAGATAACTCTGAAAGGATCACAATTTTGAAACCCATGCAGCATACTGCAAGAGATATGAAACCTCTGAAGAATATGTCATGAAAACAATGCTATCTACGGAACTGGAGATGGAAAAGAAACAAAAGAAAAAGGAGTTACCAAGGGAATATAAAGACTTCTATGATGTGTTTGAAAAAAACCTGCCAAATGTCCTACTGCCTTCATGAGCATATGACCATACAATCAAACTCAAGGAGACATTCATTCAAAAGAGGGCAAAAGCCTATCTCCTCTATCTCCCTGAACAAGAAGCATGTAAAAAGTTTGTAGAAGAGAATCTGGCAAATGAACAAATCAAACCTTCACAATCCCTCCAAGCTGCACCCTTCTTCTTCATTGATAAAAAGGATGGAAAATGTTACACTCGATGTGGTCAAGTGTAGGCCTGCAGGGATTCAAGGGGCTTACTATCACTATACAGCTGACAGGACAAGAGGGGGCCTGATGAGGGGGTTCCTGGACAGGGAGGCTAAGGCTGGCATAGGACTAACATTGGGTCAAAAAGGGGGGAGGGTCCGCTCAAGGGTCTTTCTTGGCAGAGGTTCTGGGGACCGTTGAGGATCAAGGGATCAATGGGTCTAGGGATGTTGCAGGGCTAGCAATGGATTGAGGGTTCAAAGGGAGTGTCCACTCAACAGTAGGATGAGGACTGGGGGACCTGAGAGCAACTCCAAGATACTAGGTAAATTGCAGGAGGTCTAAGATAAGGAATACACCTGAGTATCAAAGGTTTATATATGCAAGCCAAAGAGTTAAGGGTAGGTAAAGGGAGAAGGGGAGTCAGTGATGGAAAGTGATGGAATCATGAAGAAGCTGAGTCACTATGGAACAGATGCAATGGCATTGGATAAAGGATGGTAATATAACTGCAGATGAGTCACACTAAATAAGTAAGCAGTGATGGAAAAGCGATGATAAAAGAAAAGGACCCAAGCAGGGCTTGAACAGTGAGGGTCAAGGTCCTTTGGTATATATGGTAAGTAATCATAGAAAAGAAAAGAGGGGTCCAATGAATCGTAACATTACATTACCCCCATTGTATGGGTGAGACTGCGACAAAACCTTAGTAGTCACCCTGACAAGACCCAGTCTCATTATTGTTAGCTTTGGCGCTGACAAAGAACTCATAGTCATCCACTGCCAGCAGAGAAGAAGGGGGAGTGGGGATCTGACGAGGGATCTGAATGTTGGGATGTCATCCAGGTGGGATAGGACGACCATGGCGTGAAAAGGAGCATGAGGAGTGAGGGGACTGGTATGTAGACGAGTCCAATGAGGAGGAGGCAAATGCGTGAGGGGTTCGTGGGCACATGGGACATGCACATTGAGGGTGTTCCGGGGACTGCCTGTGGCAGATGGGACATTGATAGAAAGGGCAGAGAGGATGACAGTGCCCAAGGCAACAGCATTGGTAACATGCCTCATGATAGCGAGGGTGGTTGGGGGGAAGCGACCAGACTCCTTGGTTACCGGCCCAGTAGTTGTCAGCATGATCTAGGGCAGCGACTTCTTGGGCAGAGAGTGGTTCGGAGGATGCAGATGGGGTGAAGACATGGTCATTGCCAGTAGCGGCAAGGTTCTGGAGATATTGATCAATGTTGATAATGAAGTCGGTTATGTCCAACTGGTGCATCAGTTGGACGAGGTCATGTTCCAGGGTCTGGTGGAGACGACGGATGTGGAGGTTGGCCAATGCTTGGGCAGCAGAGGCAGTGGAGGTGGCAGCAGAGACAGTAATGCAGGAGTTCATTAAAAAGAGGCGGTACATAAGAGTGAAGGGGGAGTGGGGTTCCATGTGGGCATCAAGCACCATGGTGAGACTGGAGTCTCAGAGTTCGGTGGTGATGGCGGCAGTGAGGTCATCATCAAGGGGTGTCAGGTGATTGGGTAAGGCAGTGGAGGGTATGGACAATGGGAGGCAAGTGGAACGGTTTGAGATCCATTGGGCAAGGGGAATGGGTATAGTAGTGGGGACAAGGGGTTCAGGGTGAGTCCAGCTAAAGCCGGGCCATGTGGAGGGAATGCCTTCTGCATCGTTGCAAAGATGTTGGATCAGGGAAGGGGGAGGCATGGGGATGGATGCATCATTGAGTTCAAGGGGGTTGTTGGCAGGGGTGGTAGTAGACCAGCCAGCTTTGGCAATGTCAGAGGGAACATTGCTGGGGGCAGGAGAGGGTGCAGAGAGGGTGATGGATATGATTGCGAGGGGTGTGGTTTGGTTGGAGATAGAGGAAATCAAGTGACGACATTTATAGTCGTTGAGGAGGGGGCTGGAGTTCCATAGATTCCATTTGGGTTCCCAGGAATCTCCTTCAGCAGTATATCACTTCCATCAGATCAGGAAGGAATGGGAGGATAGAGGTCTGTGGTGGTGGATGATCTTCTCGATTTCATATTCTTCATGTCCATTGATAAGATTGGGTGATGGGGAGGGGTAGTTTGGCCCATGAATGAGGTTTTCGCAATAGGGGGATAGGAGGAATGTGTGGAACACTGGGTGGATTTTCCATGATCGTGGGAGGCGCAGTTCATAGGTGATGGGAAATAGCACCTTGACAATGGTAAAGGATCCTTTGCATTTCAGGGCGAACTTTGAATTGACAACGGAGTGTTTGAGGTTTCTGGCTTTGAGCCAGACTTTGGATCCCTTGGTGAAGGGGGTGAAGGAGTGGTGGTTTCAGGATGTCATGACTTGATGAGCAAGTTCATGGGCAGCAAGGGCCTCATTGCAAGCAGCAGTGAGAGATTTGAGGTGGTCCTCAATGGCAGGGATGTGGGAGTTGGTGATAACTGAGGGAAGGGCATGGGGTTCATATCCCATCATGAGATAGAACGGGGTCTGTCTGGTGACAGAGTGGGGGCAGTGATTGTGAGTGAACTCAGTGTGGGGAATGAGTTTGGACCATGTGATGGGGTTACTTCTGCAGAAGATGCGGAGGTAGGTCTCAACTTCCTGGTTGACCTGTTTGGTTTCACCATTAGTCTGGGGGTGGTATGTGGTGGAGAGTGTGAGGGAGTAATTGAGAGCTTGTCCCAATGCTTTGGCAAAGGTGGAGGCAAACTGAGGGCTGCAATTGGAGATGATTTTGTCGTAAAGACCAAATCAGAGGAAGACTTTGTGGAAAAAGAGGGCTGCGACCCCTTTGGCGGTGATGGTTTTCTTAGTTGGGCATAAAATGACCCCCTTAGTAAGGCCATGATCAACCACAACCAAGAGAGTATCGAAGCCCAAGGACTCGGGGAGGTCAGTGATCAGATTGCATGAGATCTGCTGGAAGGGGTGGGTGCAAGTGGAGCATATGGGGGTGAGCAGAGGGACAGTGGGGTGGGTGTTGGCCTTGTGTTGCTGGCACGAGGCATAACCTTCGATGTACTTGCGTACATATTGAGTGAGACCCAGCCACCAGAATTCAGCAGCAACGAGCTGGTGAGTTTTGAGGTAGCCAGGGTGACCAGCGGTTTCATGGTCATGGCAGTGCTGAAGGATAGAGCGCCGGAGGGATTCATTGGGGGAAATGTAGATGTGTCCTTGGAAAGTGAGGATGCCATCATTGTACTGCCAATCAGAGAGGTGAGATTGAGAGGTGGGGGGATGGTTCCATCAAGGAATTGAAGGGCCTTGAGGATGAAGGGATCTGTCTTAGAGTGAGACAAGATATGTTCCTGGAGCATGGCACCAATGACATTGACAAAAAGGGATGGGGGAAGAAGGGTGACATCTTTGTTATCAGCCTCATCAGAGGGGATGAGATCAGTGTGGCAGGAGAGGGCATTGGGACTGGCAAGGAGTTTTCTGGGAACATGGATCATGGTCAGATTGAAATCTGTGAGGTCAAGGAGCCAACAGGCTTGGCAGTGGTTGAGGTTCTGTGCTGACCGGAAGTAGGTCAGGTTCTTGTAATCCATAAAGACTTGGATGGGATGGGAGCTGCCATGGAGGTAATGGTGCCAGGATTTCAGGGCTCACATGATAGCGAGGAGTTCCTGATCATAGATGTCATAGTTTCATTCTGCTGGTAAGAATGACTGGGAGAGATAGGAACAGGGGTGCCAATCCCCATTGGTATCCGTCTGGAGAAGGATGGTGCCAGAGGTGGACTTGGAGGCATTTGTTGTGATAGCGAATGGAGCGGAGAGGTTGGGGAGTTGGAGGACTGGGCAGGCGAGGAATAGTTCTTTGAGACAATCAAAGGACTTCTGACATTCGGAGGACCAGGCCCAGGGAGTGGTCTTCTTGGTGAGATTGATGAGGGGACAAGCGACAGAGGAGTAATCCGGGATAAAGTGGCAGTAGAAGTTGGTGAAGTCAAGGAAGGAGTGGACATCGTGAAGTTTCTCTGGGGTGGGCCAGGATGCGATCCCATCAAGTTTGACAAGGTCCATGGCGAGTTGACTGGGTTTGACGATCATTTCTAGGTATTCAACTTCCTTAGAAGCAAAGTTGCATTTCTCAAGTTTGAGGTAAAGGTCAAGTTCCTTCATTTGCTGGAGAACATGCTTAGTTCGTTCAGTGTGGGTTTTCTCATCAGAGGAGAAGATGAGAAGATTGTCCATGTAGATGATGAGCCATCCTTCAGCAATCATATTGCAGAAGGAGTCGTTCATGAATCTTTGGAAGGTGGTGGGGGAGTTGGTGAGACTGAAGAACATTATGGTCAGTTCAAAGAGTCCTTTATGGATAATAAAGGTGGCTTTCCATTGATGTCCATCCTTGATTCAGATGTTGTTGTAGCCCCATCAGACATTGAACTTTGTGAAGACCTTGGCATCACGGAGTTTGTCGACGAGGTCGGAGACTAAGGGGAGGGAGTAGGCATCGCGAACTGTATGTTCATTGAGATACTGGTAGTCCTGGCATGGGCGAAGTCTGCCATCCTTTTTTTTGACGAAGAAGAACAGGGAGGCTTGGGGGGAATTTGAGGGGCATATCTTGCCAGAAGCAAGATTTTTGTCGAGAAAGGCTTCCATAGCCTTGTGCTTGTCTGGGGAGAGGAGGTAAATTTTCCCGACCTTGGGTGCGAAAGATTTGTCAAGATTGATCTCATGATCATGGGGGTGTGAGGGGGGTACATGGTCCATAGCTTCCTTTGAGAAGATGGAGGTGAAGTCAGAGTATTTGGGGGGGAGGGTGACCTTGGGTTTGGCTTTTTTGGCAGCCATGGCCAACTCGGTAGAGTTCATGAGTTTGGCGATGAGGGGATCGCCTTTGGGGATGAAGTGATAACCACATCAGATGATGTGGTTGACGGTGTAGTTGTCATGAGCGCAGCGGAGGTATTGTGGTTCTGTCTCATAGTCGAGGTATTCATAGAGGTGTCCATCATAGACAGAGTCTACTTGGACATGGCAAGTGTTACACTTGACATGGTCAAGTGTAGGCCTGCAGAGGTTTGAGGGCTTACTGTCACTATACAGCTGACAGGATGAGGGGACCTGACGAGGGGGTTTCTTGACAGGGAGACTAAGGCCGGCATAAGACTAACGTTGGGTCGAAGGGGGGTCTGCTCAAGGGTCTTCCTTGGCAGAAGTTCTGGGGACTGTTGAGGACCGAGGGATCAATGGGTCTTGGGGATGTCACAGAACTAGCGACAGATTGAGGATTCAAAGGGAGCATCCACTCAACAGTAGGACAAAGACTGGGGGACCTGAGAGCAACTTCAAGATACTAGGTAAATTGCAGGAGGTCTAAGATAGCAAATACACCTGAGTATTGAAGGTTTATATATGCAAGCCAAGTGGTTGAAGGTAGGTCAATGGAAGAAGGTGAGTCAGCAATAGAAAGTGATGGAATCACAAAGAAGCTGAGTCACTATGGAACAGATGTGATGGCATTGGATAAATGTTGATAATACAGCTGCGGATGAGTCACACTAAATAAGTAAGCGGTATTGCAAAGACGATGGTAAAAAGAAAGGACCCAAGTGGGGCTTGAACAGCGAGGGTCAAGATCCTTTGGCATATATGGTAAGTGAAGTAGGAAAAAGAAAGAGGGGCCCAATGAATTGTAACAGCGAGGGGGTCGGGGGGAGGGCTTGAACTGCTGGAAATGGGTTTTGTATTGGTTCAAGTCAACTTTGTGGAGTGTGTAGAGCTCCTTGGATGGGTCGGTAGACTCATTGATTGAGAGAGTTTGACCAAACCAGTCGATGGTGGGGTTGTCAGCTTTCAACCAGGGGAGGCCGAGGATGAGGTTTTGTCAACCACAATCCATGATGTAGAATAGGACCTTGTGAGTGAGTCCTTCAATGTGAATGAAGAGTTCAGTGGTGAAGCAAACTCCTCCTTTGTCTGTGGGTCCCTGGTTGAGATTGGTGACATTGAGGGGGGAGGGGAGTCAGGTGGTGGGAAGCTTGTTTTTGTGAACAAAGCCCCAGTCGATGCAAGATATGTTGGCGCCGCTATCAATGAGAGTGCGAGTATCAACAGTTTTCAATGTGTGCGAGGATACAATGACTTGGACAGGGATTTGCATTGAACCAGGTAGAGTAGATACATTTACACATTGTATTTTAGGAGAGTCCCGCGTTGGTCAAGGTCTCCGTTCTAAAAATCCTTCTTGGGGGGAAGGGTAAATTGGATGTGATGAACCATGAGGTTGTCATCATCATCATCATCATCACAGGTCTGGAGTTTGGGAAGGTTGTCGTCGACCTGTTCAACTCATTTGACTGAAGTCTTATGAGGTTCCTTGAAGTATTTGCCACAAGCATCGGCTCGGTGGCCCTTCTGCCTGCAGCATAGGCAATGCCCTTCTTTGAAGCATCACTCCCACTCCTCGGGGGTTAGCTTGGGGGGTCTGGGGACGTTGACCATGTCAATGTCCATGGCATTGAGATCGTGGATTTTCTGGGGAGAGGAGGAAGTAGAGGGGGTCTGGTAGGACCGGTATGCAGAGGTGGAGTGGGTATGGTGTTGGTTAATGATGGTTTGGGCACGATCATTCTGAACCTGGAAGTAAATGGCCTTCAAGTACCACTTGTCAATTTTGGTGGGGACTATATCCATGGAGAGAATGCATAGGGAGAGGGGAGGGGGGATGCCAGTGGTAAAGTAGTTGATCAGGACGTTTTGATCAGTGATGCCTGAGAGGGTGACATTGTTTCTAAACTTGATGATGTGCTGAGTGAGTTTGGGACCATAAGATCCGTTCTTCTTAGGGATGAAGTGCTCAAAATGAAGCCAGTTGATGGCCTGATTCTTGATATCTTGGTGCTTGAAAGCACTCTTGAATTTGGTGAGGAAGTCATTGAACTTCCCGAAGGTCTGAGCAGTAATGGCTTCCTTCTGGAAGGTAGAGGCCCAGATGGCAGCTGAGTCCTTTTTCATATAGGACAAGGCATAGGCAATTTTCTTGTTATCGTCATCATAAACAGCCTTGTTTATGATGAGGTAGGTTTGAACCATGGATAGCCAGGACATGGCATCGGCATAGGAGCCGTCAAAGGCATCAGGGGCTCTGAGGCGGAGTTCAGTAGGTTTGGTTGTCATGGTGACCTGAGCTGGGGGTGGGGATAGGGTAAATGCTGGTTGGCGATTAACTGGGGTTGGGGATGGTGGGGTGGGTACTTTTGGGATACTAAGTGCCACAGAGAGTTGATGGGCAAGTTCTAGGTCCTCAGGTTGTTGAGGGATGATGAGGTCTTCATCAGTGTCAATGGGGTTCTCCAAAGAGGGTTTGTCGGTGTCTGATGAGTCAAGGGTTTCTCTTCTCGATGCATGGTTGGAATAGGGTCTAGGGTTTCTGGAGCATTGATGGGCAATGGTGGAGGCTTATACAATGATAGCTGATCAAGGGAGATCTTAGACCTTTTGTTATGCTCGACATGGTCAAGTGTAGGCCTGCAGGGGTTCAAGGGGCTTACTGTTGCTATACAGCTGACAGGATGAATGGGGGCCTGACGAGGGGGTTCCTGGACAGGGAGGCTAAGGCCGGCATAGGACTAACGTCAGGTCAAAAAGGGGGGGTCTGCTCAAGGGTCTTCCTTGGCAGAGGTTCTGGGGACCATTGAGAACCGAGGGATCAACAGATCTAGGGACATTGCAGGGCTAGCAACAGATCTAGGGACATTGCAGGGCTAGCAATGGATCTAGGGATGTTGCAGGGCTAGCAACAGATCAAGGGTTCAAAGGGAGCATCCACTCAACAGTAGGATGAGGACTGGGGGATCCAAGAGCAACTCCAAGATACTAGGTAAATTGCAGGAGGTCTAAGATAAGGAATACACCTGAGTATCAAAGGTTTATATATGCGAGCCAAAGAGTTAAGGGTAGGTAAAGGGAGAAGGTGAGTCAGTGATGGAAAGTGATGGAATCACGAAGAAGCTGAGTCACTATGGAATGGATGCAATGGCATCAGATAAAAATTGGTAATACAACTGTGGATGAGTCACACTAAATAAGTAAGCAGTAATGAAAAAGCAATGGTAAAAGAAAAGGACCCAAGCAGGACTCAAACGGTGAGGGTCAAGGCCCTTTAATATACATGGTAAGTAATTGTAGAAAAGAAAAGAGGGGTCCAACGAATTGTAACAGAAAACTCCAATCTTGCCAAGACTATAGGTATCTCAATGAGCATACAGTAAAGAATGCTTACTCCCTATCAAACATCTAGTCCATCATTGAACAAATTGGAAACTCAACAATCTTCACCAAAATGGACATCCAATGGGGATACCATAATATATAAATCATACCTGAGGATCAATGGAAAGCAGCCTTCATCACCCCCTTTGAACTGTTTGAACCAACTGTAATGTTCTTCAGATTGTGCAACTCCCCTGCCACTTTCCAAGCATTCATGAATGATGCCTTTGGAGATTACCTCATAGAAGGATGATTGATTATCTATATGGATGACCTAGCCATCCATTCTTCAGACCCATCAGAGCATACATAAAGAAAGGACCATCAAGATTCTAGAATGGCTTAGAAGTCTAGTTACACTCAATGTAGTCATGGTATGGCCTGCAGAAGTTCGAAGACTTACTGTCGCTATACAGCAGACAGGAGTGGTCTGATGATGTTACGCTTGCACAACGTCTAGTCCCAGTGTGTCCTCAAAGGCAACACAAGGTCCTGTAGATTCAAAGGGTTCTCTGCTGAGACTCAAGACTCAGGCAGAGTGAGACTAAACACTGCATATAATTGCACAGATCTAGCTGGGGAATGTACAAGACAACTACTAGCTATTTATACAGTCCGGAACCATCTCAGAACAGAAGGGGGAATGGGACAGGACACATGGTACATTACAATGGCCTCGTTAATCAATGGTAAGAATGGGACAACACTGCCATCAGAAGGAGGATGGAAGGAGGAGCGGAGGTCTGTGGACAAAGTGGTTCTGGGGGCACATGGTAAGAGTTACAAAAGCAAAATGAAGGAGGAACAAGGCAAGTTGAGAATGGGGATCTCCATATGACCATATGGAGCATAATCTTTGGGGAATAGAGTCCAATAGCATTCTAGGGGTAGTCCATCCTCAGGCTTCCATTCTGGTAGAAGAGTGTTGAAGAGTTCTGATGGTTCTGGAATTCCAGAACCTTCAGAACTGCAGGAAGGTACTTCGGAAGCGTCGGAACCACAGGAACAAGTTCCGAAACCTTCGGAACTGCGCTTACTTGTAACAGGCCATCTCAAATGGGTAAAACTTGGGGGGTTTGGGGGAGGGAGGTCATGGCCAATCCTTCTGCCATTTGTAGGGTAGTGTCCCTAATTCTCCTCTCAGCCACGGCAATTCCTCCAAGCAATGGTCCAGTGCTTCCCATGATGGAAGGGTTCTGGGCATGGCTGGTCCCATTAAGTTTCTTGATGATGGGGGTGAAAGAGGGCGATATGGTAAGGTGGTCATGGGTGAGGTCCAGGAGGTAGTTCTCTCCCTGTTCCTCAGTAAGGGCTTGGAGGAGTGGTTGGAGGTAGGGGACCAAAGCAACTCTGGAGAAGGTATTGATAATTCTGAAGATTCCAAGGTCTGTAAGGGTTTGGCAGATTTGAATTCATCCCTCAGCCAGAGAGTGTTCGATTGCATAATCAAGTGATTCTGCTGGTGTTGGATTTCTTCGAGCTCTCTCGTGATTGAGTCTGACAAAGAGTGAGAGTCATTGAAAGGCTGCAATAAGGGGGGGGGAAGATGGGTGCTTCATCATAGAGAGGGTGTGAGACGAGGTAGTGGTTGTAAGGACCGCTCGGCGGCTGTGCACAGCCACGTGACAAACCAGCCACTCGCGATGTCGAACTCGTCTATCCCTTTCAATTATGTCCCGCTCCCTTTGTTTTACGCTACTCATCATTCCCTTACACCACCGGCGTCGGAACATGTCCAATCCCGAGGCCTCTCGTTACTTCACAATCCCTTTCTTCCCTTTCACGATACGTTCTTTCTTCCTTTCCTTTCACTAGGCTCCATCACACTTGCATATGAAACTAACCATTCTTTGTACACGATCGGCGTTGGTACGTTTCGAATACCCATAATTTCTCCCTTTGTCGATATCACACAGCCTCTACGCGTTGTACTTAAAGACTGCTCAATCGGCCTCGAAAGGCATGACAATCATATCCATTCAGATCATCAGATAACGTCCCTCGTTCAAGTTTCCTGTTCTCGCCACTAAGTTCTGTCACACCGTTCACCTTCCTACCAACTCTCACCCTCACTGATCCTCTCCCCTTCGAATTCGCCACCAGCAATCGTGATCCGCGTGCACCGCAGGATCAATATTACACTTGGAGCCCACCGCGAGGGGATTGGATCAAAAACCAACTCCTCTTGCACCCCATCACCACCATCACCCCCCGCCGCCCATCACGCCTCGTCAGCTCTACCAGAACGCGGCCATCTTGCCCAGAGAACCCCGTCTTCGTCCATCACCGTCAAGCGTCTCGATCGGAGTACGCACCAGAGCCGCTACTCATCGAGACTCACGCGCATTCGACGCTTACCTCGCCCAGAACGACGCCGACGAGACCGTCCCCCGTACGACAGCTACTACTACGTCAACAGACGTTCGAGCCCTGCACCTCACCTTAGACGTCTCTGAACCGACCTCCGAGTCGTCCCTCTTCAGTCTCGCCCCATCCCCCGACCACGCGGAGCACAGCGCTCAGTCCACGCTCTCCACCGAATTCCCGAACTTCACGCTACGACCTGCTACCTTCTCGTCTGAACTCACCCCGCCTCGCCGTTCGCCTACACCATCCGCATCCACAGCATCCACCGCCGTTCCATCATCATCGCTACTACCCAACGTCATCTCATCCGCACCGCCTGCTCAGATCACTATCAATTCCCCTTCCCCTTCCACCCAACAATCGTCCACCATGCCCAGCAATGCCCCCATGCCCGCACCATCATCAAACCGAGCACCAGCGTTTGACGGTGAAACCACAGAGCTACTCGAATTTCTAGATTACTTTGAGGAACTCACCAAGGCCGCCGGACTCAGCTGTTACAATTTCCTCCGCTGAAGAGGATAGGGACTACTCTTTTCTTTCGTCTATAGTCTTTGCATCTATGTCCTCTCTTGAAGAGAGCGACTATTTCTCTTTCCTTTCTGAAAGCCAAAGCAGAACACATCATTCCTGATCCTGATCCTTACACCGCCTGTTCCGTTGATGTGTTCCGCTGATGTGTTCCGATACCCTGCCTTTATCTTTGATGGACACAGTCTTCTCCACAGCCTACCTCTCTTTCGGGGTGAGTACTTCCCACAATATCCCAGTATTTAGACCGAGTGCCATGTACCGTAT
>JBBPMF010000583.1:0-18509 GCA_038090175.1 Austroboletus eburneus | reverse complement strand
CATGGATATTGATAATGAGCTTGTCACATTCCCAATGAGAGGACTACCAGTCAATCTCGTTAGTCGTTCAGAATTTTGACCAGAACCAAGGTTCGCGAGTGTTCCGAACCCCGGAGAATTGAACGCAATCTAAAAAAGGAGAAGCACAATGGAACTGTCACAACTACTATATCCTATACCTATGACATAGTTCCTCAGGTCAATACTACTACAAGATTTATGCTCACCTTCCATTCCTTTAACCCATGAGCAAACAGAAAAATATGAACACAACGTTACACCAATGTATAATATAATCAAGATGCCAGAGGTTCATGACTATTGACCCTCTTCATCTCCAATATCTCTTGCTCCAAACTAGCTATCCTCACTATTAGTATGTTATTCAGTTCTTCTTGTGCTTGCTCTTTCTTCTCAAGCTTGGCAAGACACTCAGCATGCCGAGAGATGGCCCCCTTTGCCTCATGTATATGTTGTGCTACCTGTTCTGCACCAGCAGCCTTCCTCCCTCGTGGACGGCGAATGGAAAAAACACCTGAGGGAACACTAAGATAGTACTTCACTAAGAGGAGTTAGGATCCAACTTACCCTCGATAGTACATCTGGTTTTATGCATGCAACACATGGCACATGCACGCTTTCCCCCTGGGGCACTGGGCCACACACATTCTAAGCCACGCAATTGACATGAATCACAAACCTAATTAAGTCAGTTTAAAAGTAGTAATCATAAGGGATAAAATTACTCTGGACAAATTAGTGCGGGTAGAAGGTACAATATCTGCCTTTTTTTCTTTGCCTTCCCGGTGTACCTTCACTGAGAGATCGGTGGAGGAATGATCGGCTTCCAAACTGTCCTCTGAATCACTACTAACAGTGGTGCGAATCGGCCTGACCATGTGTTTTTTCTTTGGAGGCTGTGAGTCAGACTCCGACATTCTCTTCTTACCCTTTGGGTCTGATGTAGCTCGGGTCACGCCAGAGTCCTGGTTGAGGGTATGTGAGTTGTGTGAAACGTTCTGAGGCCCAGAACCTGTGCTTGAACCTTGTAGTCAGGTTATATATCATTGTTAGTACACCTGCCTTTCTTCGTCTGGCCCGAGGGAGCCCTGACAGACACCACTATATCATCCCCAGCTTTGGTGCGGCCATGAGGAAGTACAGTAACTGGAAGCAGAATCTGGTAAATCAGGATGAATTGGTAATGAATATCGCGAACACACCTGACGGTGGCAGCTGTTGCCACCAGAAATCCACCCCTTCAAGTTGAGGGAGCTCATTCACCGGCACCTGCACGTATTCCATTTCCGTTAAATCAGGGTCATCGGCACATACTCGATCAAAACGGAGCATGTCGATGGCCATCCCTGAAAAGTCGTACTGTAGTAACATTTGCTCTAGACTTCCCACGAGCTTGGGGTGCGGAGAGCTCCTCGTAGGTCTAGCGAGTTTAGACTAGAAGAGAGATCAAATCACCCTGCAGGAGTGAAATATGAATGGTCGGGTCATTCGATCACGTACCAGTTCATCTTCCAAGTGGTCTCGCAGCCAGGGACCCCAGACTTCCTTAGGTCCCACGAGGTGTGCAACGAGATTGAGCGCAGCGTGTATGCGAGCGGTGGAAAGAAGTACATTTCTGTCAATGTTGGTGTCGGATCCAGGAGCGTCCATTATGAGGAGTGAGGATTATCAAGAACAACAAGGAAGTTCCGCAAATTTTAAATTATGTAACAAGGGACCGGGAGTTTTCGCTATCGTAAAATCACCCTGCCTTTTCAGGTCCGTTCCCAGGTCTCGCCAAGGCTTTAGTAACATAAGCATACTTGCACAATAAAAGCGGTATTCATCAGGGTCATCGCGTCTAGGGAAGTAACGGCCGATGAAATTTGGCAAGTTGTTATGACCTGGCGCCCTGACAATCCGTTGCTTCACAAGATAGTTGGGATGTGTGGGGAGGTACTGCACACGTGTATGACGAGGTCGACCAGCTCGGCGGGTGGAATCAGTAAGAGCAGGGTCTTGCGCAGAAGTAAGTCCCGCTCTTGTCTTCGCATCTATGTTACTTTCGTACATGTCGACGAAGAAACTCATGATGTTTGAGTCATATAGTTCGTCTCCGCGTTGTATGTAGTCTGTTACTTGGCACTTCATACGTAGGTGGCCATTGTGACCTATGTCGAGCGTCACGTTCTCACCTCCCTCCTGAGTAGGTGCGTCAGAGCTAATTTACATGTATGCTTATGATACTGACCATATTCTCTCTATCAACATCAGCACGATCTGTGGATGACGGTTCGTTTGTGGGTCTGTCGGCCACATGTAAGCACTATCAAATCTCAGGCGGGAATCACGATGCGACGTACGTGTTTTCATTTTCATTGCTTTGTTGGACATCGTTTGACGCAGCATTTTCTTGTGAATCAGCTTTATTGTTCCCGGGGCGGTGAAGCTCAGGATGAGCACTGAGCAATTCACTGACGAACGATGACCAGTAGATTGGTGTATAATGATGTGATCGGTATGTGTCGCCCCATCCCATCAAGTAGGCGATGACCATGGGAGCAGCGAGCTCTTGTTCACGATTGATTGTATTTATGAGCCGAAACAGTAGCAAACGCTGCTGGTCTCGCAAACTGTCCAGGTAGGCATTGCTTTTTGCATGGTAAGCAAAACCTTTGGCGAGAACCGCTGACATGTTATGGTTCTTCCCTTGTTTCTTAGCCTCGTACATGGTGACATAAAAAGAGACATTCTTCGTTCCGGGAGCACTGGTGAGCAATTTTCCATCGTTGTTGCAGCGACCATTAATTGAGATTGATAGTATATAGCCGTTGATGAAACCATAGAGACATTTCATTGTCCAGTTGCCAGCTTCATCGATACCGTCCACGTCTGAGAGTGGGAACGGGGCCTTTCGTTTACACCTAAGGTACCTATCCTTTTCTGCCACGAGGCACCGTCTAGGCTCACATGTATGAACTTGCTTAGCGCGAACCACATGCAGCTCTAGCTCATGTAACTTTTGCTCGTAATCCTCGGCATCTGGATCTGGGGGACGACTCCATGCCACCTCAGTGTCGTTCAGGATATATTTCACAGATTCCGCCGACTCGAGGCCCGGTAGGTAAACTCGTAGATTTGCCGAGATGAACTTTGTGACCTTTCCCCTGAACTCCTCTGTTTTCAGCAATTATTCGATGGTATCTGCGTCGGGTGCATTGTCGAGCCAAGCCATCATATGAAGATGTAGGCCTCCCCGTCCTTGCGACTCAACTGTCCCAAAGTAGGCTTTGATGCGGCCGAATACGCCAATAGAACGCTTCAGCTGATAGGGGGTGATCTCGACGCCAAATAAGGTTTGTAATATGACCCGAATCAAGAAATGGAAGAACTTGGCAGCAGGGTAGGGGTCTTGCGCCACATTCTTTGCTCGCTGCTCCTTCGACGATTCTACTGTACTAAGGAGGTTATCCATGCTGATCTTTTCGCTGGCGAAAACTTGACAAATAGGATCATGGAGGTCACATGGATTGATCGTTATCCACAAGGTAGGCGGATTCAACATAATGGTAGTTGACCAGATCTGACTGCGCAACTGGTAGCGAGACTGATCTGAGCCCAGAACTCGACCTCCTGTTGCGTAGATGTGCTTGCGTAGCAACCGAATGGCTGGATCCGAAGGCGGAACATGACGTTCTTCCTCGTCTTGTGCGATTGACGGGTAATCGTGGACAAGACACGAGCATCTTGTTCGAATGTCTTTCGGCGCATCTGTAAGCGAGCCGAAAGAAGTGCTTGACGCCGCTGATAGATCCCAAAGGAAACAAAGAGGAAGGCCTCATGGACTCGGAAACGGCGATCATGGTATCTCAATGCCCAGCGTACGTGTTCGATAAAGTCTATTGGCGTTGGCTGAAGACCTTTTATCCCCCCCACTCCGTATGGAAATAGGCATGGAAATGCTTTCTCGAAGTAATTTGAACGTTTACCTGGTTCTTCCACCATCCCTGCCTGACGTTGCGATGGCCCGAAGTCATTCACTGGTTGCTTCCCATGACAAACCGCGTAGCTGCCTTCTTTCCCTTCTTGCCAAAGATTGGCAAGTCCCCACGCCATTAGCTCATTTGCACTAAGGTTCGTGAGATCTGTGTCGATTGCCCCCGATATCTGCAAGGGGATGACATCAGGTTCTGAGTAGTTTCAGCGTATTGTTTGACCACATCTTAGTAGCGACGTGCCTGCATTCTCGCCTGTGCTTTCATTCGTTTCTCCGTCTTGTTCATCGATGACCAGTGGATCTGTATCACCTGTGACTACTTGTCAGTTCCCGCGATAACTCTCGGCCAAATTCGAAGTTCTGACCTTTGGTCTCCTCGTCAGGCACATAGCCATCGCTTTCCTGGTCAATAGCTCCCGTATCAGATGATTGACGGACAAGGTCGGTGATTTCTTGTGGAACGTCATCCTCCGGTAAGGCTTGTATTCGATCCTCACTAATTTCGATATCTCCATAATATGAAGGATTGTTGTTCTTCAGCCACCGAAGAGCCCTGAAGACAACAGCCCTCCGAACACGGAAGATGGCACGTAGCCAGTGCTTAGGGAGCTCCCCAATGGCGATGAATGTTATGGAAATCAGCGACGCGAGGATTGCTGGAGGCACACCATTGATGCAATGCCCTCCATATTGAGAGCGTAGCTGCTAAAGTTTCCGCGCATTGCTCTTTGACAGGCAGATACATCACGGACCCCACCAACCTTCTTGGGGAAGAGCTTGAAGACAAAGACTCGGGGGTAGATGAGTGCAATGAGAAGTTGTTCAGGGAAAGTCAAGACTTTAAGCTCCCAAGGAATGTGACCAATCCAGAGATTATTGGCAAGTGAGAACCGTGGTGGCTTTTCCTTGGTTGATCTGATGTCGTTGCTGCAACTAGTGCATATATTGACAAAGGTGACTCCGTCAACGTTCCGAACACCTGCAGGTTCCAACAACTTCCCATCAAAGTGTGTGTGTGCTGGATGAGGGAACTGATGAATGAGTCTATGAGCATTCGGGATCTCTCCAAGCTTTGTCTCGGTGACCACCTCATCCATTGGCCCACACTCCCGACCACACATCCCACAAACCTGCAAAGCAAGGGTGCCTGCGGAGGTAGAAGTGTAGAATTTGCGATAACATTGCTTAACTTGTTCAGCAGATGGAAGGTCCATGAATTTATTGAAGTCGAAGGCGTCGTCCTCGAGCATGGAGTCGGTGCGCTGACTTGTGCGACGTTCCATGAAGTTCATATCATCCTCCACTTCGGACCGTCGACGTTTTCTTCCTCTTGATACTTCAGCTGACTTGTGTTTTTCAGCGCGTCGTTGATGGCCAAGTTCACGGAGGAAGGCAAGGTGCTCATGCAGGGCTGTCAAGAGAACCTTATCCACAAGCTTCTCTCGGTTTTGTCTCTCAGCACGGGTAAGAGTAATGACCCCTCGCATGCGTTGGATGACTTCCTTCATAGTGACAAGTTCTACGTCGGCGTGGAAGGTGAAATGCATTGTGCGATTTGCGACGTGGCCTTTCCCATTAAGCATACAACAATGCTCAAATTGCCGGTCGGACTTTTTGTACGACGTATATAAGACAGACCGCTGACTGCCCTCTTCTTCAGAGGTCTCTCTCTCTCTGATTTCTACTTGGTGATCTCATCGCTCTTTGTCGTCTCCTACACTCAGTACGTCGTATCTATTGGACCGTACCTGTTTATCATCGTCGCCATTACCCCTACCATGTCGCCCATCTCCAGCAACGCTTCCAGAGTTCAGAAACTGCCCACCCTTGCCTCCCGCTGTGCAACAATACGCCAGAACCTACTGGATACCAGTCTGTACCTTGCCCATGATCCCGTCCTCAAGCGTGTTAGGTGGAAGCGGGTAGGAAAGGCAGACAAGCTCTATGTTGACCATCGGGATCCTCCTTGCGAGACTGGTGATGGATATGCCACTCCTCCTGATGACGGAGCAGACCAAGAACTCGCCGAGTTGTCCATTGTTGGTGTCATCTCCGCCACTGACTGCTACTTGTCATCAGATGGTTTCTATCGGCCTGGATCAAAGACGTTCAAGACCCTGGCAGATGTAAAGCTTACCTGCTTCTGTGAAGCTCCCTCCTTCGAGCCCTTCAAGACAGACTTCTTCAAGACTATGGCGAATCTACGAAAACTTCACAGCGAGACTGAGACGCCTGGCTTTAATCTAAAAAAAGGGATGTTCTCTTCGTCCATGGCCAGCACGTTTAAAGTCAGGCACGTCTTATTTCAGATAAGTAGCCTACTTTGATTGCTGTGCTTGTAAAAGTAATCAAACACACAGCTTTCCAACCCTTCCCATTCCAATGATGCGGAAGCTGAGCACGGAGATTATGTTGACAATACGGAAGATCAGAACAAAGGTAATATACCACCATTTTATTTACGTTTATGCTTGCTAATATATACCAAAGAGAACACGCCTCTGAGGAAGGCATACACAATTGACAACTGGCCTGTCCACTCTGATACCCAGGGTGAGCTCGACAAGATGAAGGCAACACATGTTGTCAATCGACTCCCAGCCTATGATATGGCAGGCAATCTTATGAGCCCTATGACTTATCGCAAACTTCAAGGCGCGCTTGTTGAAATCCGAATCATTCTCTCCCATTGGTCAATCAAGGCTAAGAAATCCACCATGAATGACGAGGCATCTTGTGATGTGTATACGGCCGATATCTCGCGCATTTACATCATTTCTCCTGGATCTTCCGATAAGGGTCGTTCTTCCCCTCGTAAACGTAAAGTTCCAGACAGTATTGTTCCTCCAACCTCCCCCACTAAGAGACGTAATTAGCCACTCAACTTCACACTTTCGTTACATAATTTTTGTTTACGATATGTTTACAAATTTCTGACGAATGAGTATTATGTTGGTCATTACTGGGTCAAGCAAGGTGTTTGCCGCTGCAAGCGGCTTTTCCAGTATCGAAGTCCCATTCCAAAACAAACCCTTTTGAACATGGATGTGACCCATCTGAGTCTGGTAACGGAACGCGCAGGTCCAGACTTCACGTGCGTGTTCTGTTGGATCTCATTGTGATACATTCAACTGCTGTTTCATACCTCATGTCGATAGTTGTGCAGCACCACCTCTGGCTGCTCTGCATCCCTTAGCCAGAAATGAAATATGAAAAGTTTAAAACAAACATCTTTCCAGGGTTTGGACTCTCAGGAAGTGACAGGAAAATATTTTGCAGCTCAGGTTAGAAAAGGATTGCCTTCGATCAATCCGATACACTGGAACTACCCAATCACCCAAACACCTCCGGAACCCGGAACCCGGAACTAGCATTCTCACTTTCAAAGGGTGCTCCCCGCTTCACCAAAGTTGCACAAACGAGATATTTCCCGATTTGGTGCGATGAATCAGCCCGCGTCGAGACGCTGCGATATGACTCATCAGGGCACTTTCGCACGTGTAGCCACTGTGTCTGTGCGCGAACTCGTAATCCCTCGTCGACAACGATGCGGTATTGATTCCTCTGCATGCCGCGTTACAATATAGTCATCTACTCGTCCATTCGTATGACGTTACATCAGCACTAAAATAAAAAAGTGGCCGCGTTTTAAAAAGTGACCGCGTTTGAAAAAATGGCCGCGGTCTGACTTATCGCGCTGCACTTTCCCACAATCTCAACAAAAAGTGTCCGCGTTTAAAAAGTGGCTGCATTTAAAAATGACCGCGTTTGAAAAAGTTGTTGAGATAGAATAGAGAGGAGTAGTCTTGAAGACTACGCAGTAGCTCACTTCGTAGAAACACTCTGTATAGTACAGCTACCGTACTGGAACTGTAAGTAAACAGTGATTACGTAATCCGGTGGCTGTACGACCGCATGCCGTTTTCTAACTGTGCTATCCGACTGTGCAACAACATTCTCCCTCAAACGGAAGTATGGTCTGCCCTAGTAAAAGAATAACAAACTAAATGAATGAAAATCTTTACCCAGCAACGAATGCGAAAGGTTTGTTGCGTGATGCATCCCGAAAGTCCTGCACTCGAGCGATGTCCAAATAAGGAAATTCGCGGCTCGACTAAGGCCTTGCTACTCCTTCCTCTGCGCGCGATCACCATCGATCGACTCTGGCACTGTCAGCATCGCAAATTATGACTCGGGGTCGCACCTCCACCGTCTCCAGTCCATACACATCACATCCGGCACATCCGAACGGCCCGATTTGGCCTCGACGCAGCCGTACAATGTACTAAGTCAGTCTTCTCTCGTTCACCCGACTGACGCTTTTAGGCTTCGATTCGAGCTTTCCATGATGGCTCGGTGGGTTCGGTGGCACAATCGGACGCTTGGGTTGATGGCTGAGTGGTGAAGATAGTCCAGATGCGTGTGCTGTTTCGTTTCGCACCGCCAACGCTGACTTGACTGCTTTCCTCCGGCTAACGTCTTCAGATTGAGTCCTTTCGACCCGTTGCGCTCGCCACTCGCTTCGTCAACCATCTGGTAACCCTTTCCATCAACGTCGACCTGTTTTCCATCGATCTCGCGCCTCCAATAGCCTCGGCCATCCCCTCGCTCGACCTTTTGGCCCAAGTAGCCTCTAGGCCCTCTAGATTGGTGCGACGCGTTTGAATCGGTGCAGTACCGCTTCCCAATGCCTCTGGAACGTCCCTGTGGCCTGTATACATGGTCTGGAGCGTTGGCGTCATCTGCCGACTCCTCTGGCCCTCTTCAGGTAAGTGGCTTGTACCCTGCTGGTCTGACCTTGTGCGTGCCTGTTCTAACGTGTTCTGCAGCGTCGTCAGCTCGTTCCCAATGCCCTCAACACTTCTTGACGCATTTGCGTCGCAGCTTGGGCGTCGCAGCTCGCAACTCGGCTGCTGCTCACTCCCCCTCGAGCTCGACGCTTGTGGGTCCGTTTGATTTGTCTACGGGGTTGTTGGGTGGATCGGCTGGTGGAGATAAGACTAGGGGGAATCCAGGTATGTTTTCTTCAACTGGCCGTTCTAACCATCTGTGCTCGTGTTCCAATGCATCTCCCAGGTTCCTCGGCCCAGTACCAGCATCGTCACCACCTCCCGGAGCTCCCGACGCTCCTGCCGAGCCCCCAGTACCTAGAGTGTTGCCGCTTGCACACTTTGCTTCCCCTCAAGCACAACCGTTGAGGATCCGTCCTGTACACACACAGTGTTATCAGGCGGCCTCCATGACCTGCTCCCAGCGTCCTTTCCATGCTCTGACGTGTCTGGCATCACAATCGTAGTGCTGGTACCTTGAACGTAGCAGCTTGCAGGTCCATTCCACTTCCCCTTGAGTGCGACGCTCGAGGCTTCGTTGCATCGCTTCACAGCCACATCATTGGCGTTGCCGCTTGGTTTTTTTTTTTTTCTTTTTTTTTTTTGAATCCATTTCTATTCATTCGGGGTGCCGTAATTCACGTAGGACAATACGAAAGCTAGGTAAAAGACCGGGCTTGCCACGTCCCAGATTTTGCGAATGCCCTGAAGGCAGCGTAAGGCCCACTGTTTGGGTTGTCAGTACAATGCTGTAACCCTTCATGTCAGTGTCATCAATTGCATACCATCCATGTCATTTTCCCTCAAGCGACACGCTGACACTATCCGGTGCATCTCCATTTATATTGCAAGCATACTCACTTGCTTCTAGTCGATTATCTTCATCAGCATCCATGACCTCATCTTGGTCCCTGCAGGTCTCCTTGGGCATAGTGTATGTGTGAGCGACATCAATGTTGTCATTCTCGCCTTGGATTTCCATAGCGGCAGGACTGTTGCTGGCAGCTGCCTCATCTGTGGCCTCAGTGCTCAGACTGTGTGCTCCGGCCATACACCCACTTGCCTCAGCCTTCTTGCCCTCTTCACCTGGCGTCATGACCTTGACGACTTTACCTGCCTTTCTACAGTCCTCCACCTTGTGGCCAACACTGCCACACCTCTGACATCGACATGACTGGCGCATTGGAGATGATTATGTGCTATGCGAGTGCTTCAAGCTGAGAATCCATGTTCGTGACTGTGCAGCTGAGGTATTCGTGCAGTCCGTTATCTTTGAGAGCTTGTTCAACTTTCTCGTGCTAAACCACTGTCTGATGTTTGTTGATTTTACCGTTTGTACAATGTAACTGTGACGTTACGCACTAGTGAAAATGCAGTTAGTTACACTTACAGTATTATATACTCATTTTTTAAATGCAGCGCGGTCAGTACAGTAAACATGGCCACTTTTTCAAACGCGGTCACTTTTCAAATGCAGTCACTTTTCAAACGCGGTCACTTTTTTAAACGCGGTCACTTTCTATTACGATCGTGGGAAAATGCGGCCACTTTTTTATTTTAGTGCTGATGTAACGTCATACGACCGGGCTAACCTTTTGGGGTAAGGGTTTTTTGCCGATGGACACGCATTATAGCCTCCAAGCCGCCCGTTTCAGAAACATTGGCAGCAACTTGGCACTGGACGCCCTACATGATCTTAACCTGTCTGAACGCTTTCACAGAGAGAGCGACGTTCGTGGTATGTAGTTTTCAACTTGGCAAAGTCATCGTTGTCACCTTTCTCAAAGCTCCCAAATTCGAACGCTCCGCCACTGGATTTTGTCAGATGAGTCCTTTTGTGGTAATTAACTGTTCCAAAAACTCAAATGGTCACCTATACACCAAGTTGAGTTGATTTTTTGTGATTTGATTCTTTAAAAAATGCCTCGCTGGTGTGTGCCTCCCTCTCTGGGAGGCCGGCTCACCTCGATCACTTGCTAGTGTCCGCGTTGAATTCACGAGAGCCTAGCAGGACGTTCTTCTTGCCAAGTATCTTTCTGTGAATCCGATTATCGTGCGCCAATTTCCTCGTGTTTATTTTTCTTCGCATTGCGTGCACGGACAGACAACTGACGCCGTTCTGACGATGTCGCGTAGTAGACTAGCGAAGCAGCGCACCCTCAAAAACTAGTTCCCTCCCCGCCTCCCTAACAGGAGTGCAGCCATCCCACCCCAGCGGGTGAATGCCTCAGTCCTCTCCTTTCTCATCTCTGCGCATGTATTACGATAGCACAGTAACGTCTACTATGGGGTTTCCACCCCGGAGGACGATAAACGACGAAAAAAATTGACGTCTCAATTACAAGGTTGACGTTAGTGCTCAACGGTTCAGGTCCATGGTGTACGCTGCACTACGGCATACAACATACTAACACTTAACATTGCTCTCAGGAGATAGAGCCGAGTCGAAAGTCCGTGCTAGTCAGAAAAAATGAGAACTCCAACTTTCATTTCCGGAAAATATGATTCAGTTTATGATGGCAGCTGAGGCACTCAATTGCGAATTGCGATGCATCGAGAAAACTCTGGTTGGTGCCTGGCTCTGATGACCATGCTTCGATCAGACCTTTTCCTATATCGTGGGCAGGGTGTCGTTTGTCAAGGTTACCGTCGGTCTTATCCCCGTTTATACGCTTAATTTGGCACCCAGAACTGGCACTGAGCTGCCTGAATCATAGATGGCGCTCTTCCTACGCCTTCTAGATTTGGCCACAATGATGTAATAGCCGGCGTTACAGTCGAAGGCTCCGGTAAGGCCGGCGGGACAACGCTCCGGACTCTCCAATTGGGGACTAGTATCTCCAGTGAGTCGTGCTGTAATTTCTTTCACAATATCAAGGTGTTGGGTGCACTTTGAACTTCACACTTCGCGCAAACTGCCCCCCCCCTCACTTCCCTTCTACAAAATGTCGATGAAAATGCAAACTCTTGTTCTGATCGCTCTCTTAGATCGTCCCGACGACATATTCGCGGATGATTCCCAAACTGATTTCTGGCGTCTCACGGAACGGCCCTTCGAACAGCCAGTTCCGTTTCTCACTGATGGGGAACGCGAGTCCATCAACTCTATGATATCTGCAGTAGAGAGTGCTCGCGGCGGGAAAGCAAAGCAGCG
This sequence comes from Austroboletus eburneus, assembly GCA_038090175.1. Taxonomy (NCBI): domain Eukaryota; kingdom Fungi; phylum Basidiomycota; class Agaricomycetes; order Boletales; family Boletaceae; genus Austroboletus; species Austroboletus eburneus. The sequence continues at coordinate 6,529 of JBBPMF010000583.1, read as the reverse complement.
GGTCATCGAGGGCGGACAACACCCGGCAGGCTATGCTGCGCTAGTGAAATGGCATAGGACCCACAAGTTTAACCCAGAAATCTATAGGCGCGTGCAAAAGGCTTTGGAGGCCGAGGAACTGTCCCCACACGACCTCATCTGGAGCTCTAAGCGTAGGCTGGATGACTTTCCCCCTCGCTCCGACGCGGATGGCGCACTTGACACAGTCGCGTGTGCAGTTTTTGGTGAGAATTGCCTTGCAAGTGCGCGAGTCGTTGGGGATTTCAAAGAGGCTATCAGTGCTCTGGTGCATCATGAGTGGGAGCGTCAGCGGAAGAGATATACTCGGGCCTCAAAGACGCTGTTAAACAAGAGGCTTTTGGCCCAAACCGCCTTTCGTGGTGAGTCAATGTCGTTGGTCTTGGGCAAGCGGAAGTTTGACTGTGGCTCTGGCCACAGAGGTCGAAAAAAAGGAAGAACCCACAGCCCCAGAAGTTCGGAGTGCCATTAGGGCGCTAAAAGCTTATAAGGATTCTATCTATTGGTTCCCTAAGGAGGAAGAGGCGAAGGGAGGAATACAAGAAATGATGGGTGGCCTCGAGGACATATTGCAGACGGCGGTCAAGGCTTCAAGGAAACTGCAGTCCTCCAAGCCTATGTTTCCTGAAGAAACGGTGACAGAAACCAGTGAGAGTTGATTTTTTAATATTACGCCCTCACCAGGCTGACTCCGAGAGCGAGAACTTCGCGGGAGGAAACGTGTAGCACACGTAAAAGGCATTGCAGCAGCTGCAGCTGGAGACATCGAAGAAATCTGGGCAACCTATGTTCAACTTTTTGGACTCAAGCCCGCAGGCCACGAACATTTAAAAAGTGTGCTCAATTTTGAGGACGGCACTCTGGACGCCTGGTTCAATTTCGCGGATTTAGGGGTTGAAAATTTTTTGCAACACACCGAAGAGGACTTGTCGACACTTTTAAAGTTTCCTGGAGCACGCCCTATGCTATTTGCCCAATTTCGATCCGTTTCCGGATTATGCGCGTGGGATGGCGATAAGGCCAAGCAGTTCTTCTCTGGGAACCCTGATATGAAACCTCTACACCTCCTCTGGCACCAACTTGTCGGTGTCGCCTCCGTTATCGAGAGGTCTTTTACCAATAAGCCCGTTGAGACTGCGTTGCCTGGTGTCTTGATTGCCGATGCGGTTGGAGTAGGCAAGACTGCCCTCACAATGGGTATCATCGCCTTTATCATCGACGCATTCTATGTGCAGGAGGGAATGGCTGGTCGTGTGGTTGCGGGAAAGCTGATTAACCCATCCTCTATGGACGTTAGGCCTGCCCCCATCATAGGTCTTTGTTTTTTTTGACGATATTGTCATCCGTGCTGATATCTCCGGGTAGAAAAAACCCCATACTTCGCAGGACGCGATACCATATGCAATCTTCCACACATCATCGTGGTCGGGAACTCACTGGTCCGCCAATGGATCGCTGAGCTGCGCACGTTCTTCGCTCCCGGAAAGATCGAAATATACGTCTTTCCCACTGCTGAATCGCAATTCGATCAATTTTGGGACGGCAGTTGGAGGACCTCTAAGACACCTCATATCAATCGAATTATACTCGTTCCTCACTCGGTAAGCTTTAATACCAGTTGATATACATCATGCATTCATTCTTGCAGGTCATGTCGACTTTTGGGAGGGCGTTTGATGTGCGCGGAAAGCGTGGGGGCAAAAACGCTAACAAAGCGACAGACGAACAGCGGCACATTAAGCTCCCTTTTCTATTCAAAAAGTTTATATCCAATGGTCGAGAATTTAGCACGGTGATCATTGATGAGGCTCACGAGTTTCGCAACACTGGTGCAAATTGGTATGCTGTCCTGGAGCTCACGAAGTCCGCGAGACTCCCTTTACTTCTAACAGCCACTCCGCTCTTCACTTCGCCCCAGGTAAGTAGTCTATGAAATGAATCATTAACGCTTGACGTTTCCCTAGGATCTATGCAACCTAGGAAGGTTGCTCGGCATTCCTCAATTTTGTGGAAAGACTGGTGATGAGAGCGATAGTACATTCATAAAAAGCATAAAGTCGGCGCGCCGCAGTATAACTCGCCAGGATAAGGCTATTTCAGCAGAAAAGACTGTCGCTGCTATGGTTGGGAAGAACGACGACTGCGTTCAAGTTGTACCTAATTCTGTCGAGAGAGTGCGAGCGGTACACAGCGAGTGGATCAAGTTAATTCGCGGGTACTATAATGGCAGGGTTATAAGACGTACGGTGGAGTCCAGGCGATACGATGGCAGAATGATCAACGACTCCCTGCCGCCTTACAAAATGGTCGTTGCAAAGCTCGTGTTGACAGAGAGAGAGCTAGCGGTCATTCGAAAAGTTCTCGATGGATTTAGCAGCGGGTAAGTCTTGCTATTTTTCGCATCTCGTCCCTAATTAAATACTCGCTACAAATAGGGATGTACTTCAAGCAGTAGAAGATGCGGAGGGTTTCAACACGGTGATAGTACTCATTTTGTACCATATGACTTTCTGACTCTCGGGCCCTTGTCCAGAAATTCTACCTCGAAGGACGAACTAAAGCTGCCTTTCCCTTTCACGACTCCCCATCATATCCAGTTGTTAAAACGCGTGCCGAATATTTCAAGATCCGGTCGACGAAAGCTGACATGATGGTAGCCTTGGTTTGTCATCATCTATCCACAAACTCGCTCACTCCTGTGTCGTTTGATGACCACCCCGAGCTTCCGTGTACATTTAATATCGACGACAACGCCATTCTCAACCGACCTTGGACCCCTTGTACCAATGCTAATTCACCACCACGCCTTCTTTGGATCCCACTGGAAATCGACGAGAATTTACAAATGCCCCAATCTGAGAAAGGGTCCAGGAAGGTCTTGATCTACCATGAGTTTGCAATGATGGCACCGCTAATCATCTCGGAAAGTAAAAGTAACAATTCTGTGCCATCTGACTTACTGAGTTTCGTAGATACTTGAGGTTTACGGAATCCATGCTGTGGCAGTGAATGGCACTCAAACCATAGAGGAGCGCGATCAAACTGTCCTGTCATTCCAACGCGACGAGAGATGTCGCGTACTCCTTCTTTCTAATGTTGGTTCTGTCGGTCTCAATCTGACCGCAGCCACAGTAATCATTCTATTTGTAAGTCGGTATTGCTGCACTTAGAGCTGATATTGATCTGCATACAGGATCAATGCTGGTCTAGTATGCTTGTCAACCAAGTCATCGGGCGTGCCTGGCGACTAGGTCAGACTGAGGAAGTTGTCGTGTACAATTTGGTTTGCAACCAGACTGTGGATTGTTTGATGACAGACTGTGCTCAGGGTAAGGCAAATATGTTGGAACAGTTCCTAGCTACTCAGCATGGAAGAGGTAAGTCTAAGGCAGTAGTCTCTGGAAACGCGGTTGCTTCTTGCCAGTGCACAGACATAAAGGAACTATTGCAATCCGGCCTACCTCCAATCGAGGTGCTCCCGCTCGATGGGCCAGGAGCAGAAGCGTCTTTGAACTCAGATGTGGAGATCGAGTTCACACCTAGCACGAAGCGAAATGAAAAAGGCGAAAACTCAGGGGACGGCCGGTGTTCGCGTGAAGGGAAGATCATAGGTACACGAGGAATTCATTGTTAGTTTTTCACTTACCTATAGATGTTTCAGCGCCAGAAGTTACTGGACCACCTGGTGGAAAAGAGAGGCCAAGTACGCTTCAATCACCAGAAGACGCAGTTGGTGCGTATAGAATTCCACTACACCGTGTTGATAAGTGTTTTGCTATTAGTTCTAATTGTTAGGCGAACTGTCTGGGTGCACTGAATTGCGTGAGCTCGACTCTGGTGGGTATAGCACGCATTTGTGATATCTATTCGTTGGTAACCGCAGTTTCAAAGTGGTCGAAGCCCCGAGTGTCCAAACAACTGTCCCATGCAGTAACCAAAGTACACTACACTCCTATGAATCACAGTATGCTTTCATGACTGGTGAGTGTGCTGTCATATTTGGTATCGTGCTTTATTCAAATTAACAGGCGAAGTAGTGATCAGTCATCCAGGTAAATCTATAACCAAGGGCAATTTGAAGAGGAACCATGATGAGCTGTCACCTTCGAATAGCTCTTCCCGCCCTCAACTATCAAGGAAGGTCTCCTCAATATCTGTTCAAGGTGAAGACTCAAGGAGCGAGGAACCACCTAGAAAAATTTTCCGAAATAAGCGGGACGTGGTTGGGGTTTCAAGTTCATTTAATCCTGTGGTACACCACTGGCAAGGTAGTGGCGGCAGTCACAGTAAACGAATGTAAATTTCCGATGAATGCTACTTGTAATTATAGTAGGTGGTCCGGCGTCACACACGGATCACGAACGGCCGAATGGGATATATAAAACATGCACTATAGTAGATCCGAGGTCATTCCTCTCACAAGAAAAAGGACTATACTATGTATAAAACACATCATCAACTAATATCCCAAGTTCGACTAAAATAACCAAACTAACAACCCCCGTGTTTTGATCAGTCTCATCCAAAAATCACGCTAGGTCAGTCCACCAAAAAATAGGAGATAATACATGCCGTGCTCGGTATCGGGGACACTCTGAAGGTGGGCGACATAGCCAAGTCACCAGTGGCTGACTGATCTGCAGTGCGTACACCGCCAGTTCCGAGGTGAGCTCAAGCAATATGTAGAGTGTATTTCTAGCAACGTGGTCACAGCACATCAACCTTTGGCATTCATACGCCGCCACTTGCGCAACGCACTGTATACCGCAACGTGTCACAGTCCACCGCCCAACAGCCAAGGAGGCGGAGCTGCGAATGGTGAGTCGGGCGAAACGCGGATATCGCTGAGAATAAAGTGATTGGCGCACGGACGACACTTCTGTTGCGGCAAACCATTACCTTTGTTTGCAAAAGCACGTCCCCTACGCCTAGTTTTTGAATCAGGTCTTTACCCGCCACTTGCATCCAACCGCTTGCCGACAGTGATGGTTCCCATACGTCCAATGCGCCAAATGCGCCAACGGCGTCACCACATTCCGAGTCGCAACATCTATCTAGCCCACCTCCACCGCCTCTGAAGTCATTTGGTTCAGACCTGGGCTAAGACTTCTCTGCGTCCTCTCTTCATGCCACCGTTAATGACGACGTGTAAGGCGACTCGGTTACACACTCAGCGTTGTCCATATCGGACCATGCGTCTTCACGTTAGCATTCCTAGGCCAAGCAGAGTGAAATGATCTCTTGTGTGATCGTCACGATAAGGAGCATGGATACCTTTGAACCTGTGAATAAACTGACGAATCCTGAAGTATACCGTTGGACTAGGCGGGAGTGAGGAAGGCGCCTGAGCTGCGTCGATGGCTCACTGGAGCGTAGCGTACATGAATGGTCGTGACTACGTCGGTCTCCGCGCTCCTCTAGCCCTGCTGACTAAGCCTCGCCACTGCCACTGCCTGCCCGCTCCTCCGGCCTACCCTACTCCACCGTAATGATCGTCGAAGCGTGTTTGCATGATCCGGGCGTTGGCCGCACTGGTTGAGAAACTTCTGTACTCGTGTAGATGGCACCGTGGGAGATGGAGGATTGGAGGTAGAATGGGTCACGTGAAATCCGTCGCGACTCAAGACAAAGCGCGTCGCACGACATCTCCTGGGATCCGACAGCTTCGTGCTGTCGGGTTCCTTTCACTGTCGGGGACTTTGACTCCCTCGGCGGTAGACCCAGAGATTTCGACTCTCTGGGTCTGTCATGCTCAGGTTCCTCAAGACACTCCCCATCCCACTATCGTCCCCGGGATCCAATAGCTTCGCGCTGTCGGGTTCCTTTCGCCGCCGGGGACTTTGACTCCCTCGGCAGTAGACCCAGAGATTTCGACTCTCTGGGTCTGTCGAGTCTACGTTCCTCTAGCCACTCTCCGTCCCGCCATCGTGGCATCCTCCTTGGGATCCGGCGGCTTCGCGTTGTCGGGTTCCTTTCACTGTCGGGGACTTCGACTCCCTTGGCGGTAGGCTCAGAGATTTCGACTCTCTGGGTCTGTCATGCTCAGGTTCCTCAAGACACTCCCCATCCCACTATCGTCCCCGGGATCCAATAGCTTCGTGCTGTCGGGTTCCTTTCACTGTCGGGGGACTTCGGCTCCCTTGGCGGTAGGCCCAGTGATTTCGACTCTCTGGTCTACCGTGCTCGGGTTCCTCAAGACACTCCGCGACCCACCATCATCCCCGGGATTTGACAGCTTCGCGTTGTCGGGTTCATTTCGCTGCTGGGGACTTTGACTCTCTCGGCGGTCGGCCCAGAGATCTCGACTCTATGGGTCTTTCGTACTCGGGCTCCTCAAGACACTCCCCATCTCACCATCGTCTCCGGGATTCGACAGCTTCGTGTTGTCGGGTTCCTTTCGCTGTCGGGGACTTTGACTCCCTCGGCGGTAGACCCAGAGATCTCGACTCTCTGGGTCTGTCGTGCTCGAGCTCCTCGAGCCAGTCTCTGTCCCACTATCGTCCCCAGGATT